>JAGDQP010076361.1:0-10063 GCA_022664845.1 Lepisma saccharinum
TCCATATTCCAAATGGCAGTAAGATGCAAGTTCTAAAACTAAACTTCCATTCCTCACTCAGATAGCAAGAGGTCTAGAAGTTACTTTTCACAGCAAAATCTGTATCTAACTGTTGTCATGATTCTTTTCGAAGTTCTAACGTACCAATAAGTAAGCTGCTATGTTAGTCCCATAGTTCTGTAATGCTAGGAACATTTCGAAGCATTTTCTGTTTCTTTAATTTTCTTTATCAGAGTTTGCTGATGGATATAAATTTTCAATGTTGTGAAAACGTTCCAAATTGCTGACAATGAGTCCTACGTACATATGCCTTAACCACTAAATAGTGTCTTTCGAGTTACACTTTGCTGATTAAAGTTTCGGAGATACACGCGTTGAAGTTATTTGTTTATAGGCTGAACATGTAGAAGCTATTTAGTGGTTAAGGCATATGTACGTAGCAACATGCTGGAAAACTCATTATCAGCAATTTGGAACCTCTTCACAACACTGACAATTTACATCCATCTGCAAACCCTCATAAAGAAAATCAAAGAAAAAGAAAATGTTTCGAAATGTTCCTTGTATTACAAAACTATTTGACTAACATAGCAGCTTATTTTTGGGTATGTTAGAACTTCAAAAAGAATCATGACGACAACAGTTAGATACAGATTTTGCTGTGAAGAGTAACTTCTAGACCTCTTGCTGTCTGAGTGAGGAATAGAAGTTTCATTTTAGAACTTGTATCTTATTGCCATTTGGAATATGGAACAATTTGAAATTTTAAGGTTTCCCCAAATTATTTCTTGTATCAAACCCGTTGACACTAGGTATCACTCGACCACTTTTGTTATTTGACAATCTCCGTTTACTCACCCTAGGGGACACGGGGTGGACCTTTATAGCTAATAATGTTAGCCCCTTAACATAATGAAGGACGTGTTTTTACGTTTTTTTAAATATTCCCAGTCATATTGAAGATACACGGGGTGGCAACGGACTTTATGGACACGAAATGTGACCGCCGCCATTTTGGATGGGGTCAACATAGTGACTTGAAATTTTCGGCAAAATATTTCTTTTGTCGAGACATTTCAAACGATATATTACTCGACCCCCTTTGAAATTTGAAATTTTCAAGTTGACCCCCGTACCCCTGTTTGGGGGGTCTGGGGTGGAACTTTTATAGCTCATTATTCAAGCCCCTCAAAATAATGAAGGACGTGCTTTTGCGGTTTTTTTTATATTCCCAGTCGTTTCAAAGATACACGGGGTGGCAACCGACTTTATGGACACCCTATATATATAAATTCAGATAAATACTGCCGGCCGGGTGGTGGGGCGGTCTGCGTCGGTAGGCTATCGACTCAACGGTCCCGGGTTCGAGTCCCGGCAGGGGCATGGGTGTGGATTTTAACACTTAACAGCTAAAGGCAAATCGTGACGGGCCGAAGTCCAAAGCTACTAAACTGGCCCATATAAAAATAAAAGTTTTTTTTTTCTGATAAATACTGATAGTATTTCTTGAATACCACAGCAGATAGTGTACGTATATTAAGGCCAAATTCTGAATTGAACGATCCCAAGGAATTCCATCTTATACATAAATGCAATCAACTTTAATAAAATAAGTTGTACATTTTACTCAAATGTTGTTTCCACCAATATGTTTGTAGTATATGTGCAGTCCACTCCCAAAACCGCCCTTGTCCAAGTGCTATAAATGTTGGAAAATCGACAAAAACACTTGTAATACGCTTTTTAATTTTCACAGCTGGGAAACATTTGCAGCCATGAATAGTGGAAGAATAGTGGTTTACCAAGATTTTCCATTAAAAGAAAGAAGAAAAGAAAAAGGAAACAGAACATGATACAAATTTTTACTGATAGTTTTTGTTTCTGTCCTTAATTTTCTTATGATTATTAAATGATTTTACAGACATTCTGGAACCATAAAACCTTATTAATGTGTTAGAAAATAGTGAAATGAAGTCAATAAAAGCAATATTTCCATTTTACTTTTTTGTGGAAAGGTCGCTTTTAGAAATGGACTACACATATAGCCCTTTTAAAGTTGTGTTCAAGTTTTTTCTATCTTACACACCCGATTACTTCCTTCACATGCAACACTCAAGTACATGTGAATCTGTATAGTGGAGTAATGGGCTTTCTAAGAATATCCAGACTACAAAGTATTCCGCCAGTTACAGAATGAATAACTTGCCCAATGGATCATTTCCCTGTATCCCAGTATGGTATATATGGGTATATGGGTGGTGTGCATATAGACTTATGGCCTTTAGCATCTCAGGATCAGGCCGAGATAAGGTGGGGAAGAGGATGTTGAAAGATAGTCGGCCAGGACCTAGTTATTAGGTACCATCTCGGCATTTCCCTGCTATGACTAGGGAAAATGCTGGAAAACCCTCAGTCAAGATGAGCGGCTGCTGGGATCGTTCCCAGGACCTTCCGATTGCCAAACCAACACCCTACTAACTGAGCTATGGCCTCTTGGTATATATCATAAATAAATGAATGAGAAGCAGCATATCGAGTAATTCATTATGACGTTTCTCAAGGCTCTATTTTAAGTCTAATACTTATTATACTATTCACGAGCGATATGAACCTCAACCCCATAAATTACACTTGATATTGATAACCTTATCAATATTTAGTCCCATATAAATATTTTTTCATGAGAAATGCATTTTCATCATATTACATACATACCCACAAAGCACAGGACGTCTATGGGACGTCCAAAAATGGTACCGGAACGTTAAATTTACGTTCAAATCCAACAATGGACATCCAAAGGAAATACAATGGACATCTAAAACTGGATATTTAAAAGATATCCAAGATGGGACATCCAGTAGACGTCGAAAACACGTCCAAAACTGGACACTCCAAAGATATCCATGTAGGGACATCCAATGGAGGTCGAAAACACATCTGAAAAGGGACACCAAGAACTACAGAGTCAGTGATTTTACCAGACTCACTCTGTGAAAGGATCTTGAATTTTATTTATGGCCTTTAGGTATCTAAGGCTCAGACTGGGATAGGGGATGAGAAAAGATTCGGAAGGTGTCGGCCAGGGACCCATGTTGAAGTACCATCCTTGCATTTGCCTTATGTGACTGAAGAAAAACCGTGGAAAAACTTAGTCAGGATGGTCGGCTACTGGTATCGAACCCATAGCCTCCGGAATGCTACGCCATCGCTCTACCACTGAGATACGGTGGCTCGGTCTGTGGAAGAACCTACACCACTAAATTCTCAAGCGCACCCCTAACTTTAAAATTTTTACGGTCAAAAATTGATAGATCTATGCAAAACTCCACTTACACCCTCCCAATATTGACTTTACAGCCCCAAACTGAAAATCCCTGTACGTAGTTTATTTTTCGTACACTATTACGTATCAAAGTAATTTGAAGGTATACATAAAATGAAAGATGACATATCCCAAATAGCACAACGACATGGGACTCACATCTTTAGTGTCGATCAATACCGGCCCATTTTAGCCCACTTAATGCGATGTCACTTCACATGGGAATTACGTGCGTGTGCACATAAAGAAGTGAAGTCAGTGTTTTGCATGAAATGTATTGATTTGCTATGAAATGCATGTTAACAATTTGATTAAAATGTAGGGTAGTATGTTTAATTAGTCGGAGTAACTTAGTTTATGGTTTAGAGACTCTATGTGTATTGTTTTGTTCTTTACTTATTGTGTTAGCGTGACCAAGTTCGTAAGGCGCTGTATTTCTGAAGAGAAGATGCGTGTTCGCGTCCCGCCTGAAGTTTTCTCAGTATCTCTAAACACGGAATGGTTAATTGATGACGTTTAGGCATCTTTGTCTCAGGTCTCATGTTACTGGTCTCCGTACCTGATATGGACATCCACTGGACGTTACAATCGAGTCTACTTTGGACGTCCTAAGGGCGTCCTTTGGCTTCTCCATTGGACGTTCTATGAACACAAATTGGATAGCATGGATGCATTCAATGGATGTCTACTGGGCGTACTTGTGCTATATAGTAGAATGCAAATATAACAAACTCGTGTCTCGTGATTTCTTGAAAGAGAGAAAATCGTGATCATTTTAGATTTAGATGTAACTAATTTCGAATCTACAGAAGTATTTCGAAAGTCAATTCTTCCCCATGCTTCTCTTCTAGCGCGAACCCCAATAAATCCTTAAGTTTATTTTTCTGAATTTATTTCTATATTTGTTCGGTACGAAATGAAGAAGGCTGCTGCTGACTCTTTGTACACTTCAGTGAGTCTGTAAAAGTACCAAAAATCATATTAGCAACAAGCTTTTTATAGATTTATGAATTTTGATACAGTACAGTTAAAACAGTTCCTTAAATTTGGATAAAAAGTTCTTATTTGTACACCAAGATTTTATTTTCTTAGAAATGAAATCTCAGCATTCACATTTAATTGAAAATGAGGACATGCTAGTTTGTAAATAAGAATACTGCTCTTGTTTCGTAGTAGATATGCTCTCATTTAAACAAAATGAGGATACTGAATTCTCATTTCTAAGAAAATTGTTTCTCGGTGCACGGATATAAACTTTTGTCTCAATTTTCAGAACTTCATTTTGTACTGAACATTTATAGAAATGTTGAATGTGACAATACTGTTTCTATTTGTTCATATCCTCTCAGTTACGTTAGTACAAACTCACGGTTCATCGAGTTTATGTCAGAAATCTCTGAAAAATCAGTTAGTCTTTCCTCCAAATATGAATTTAATGTGAAGGTTTTTGTGGACGTGATAGGTGCATCTAGTGCATTCACTTAAGACACGCCGATTTAACTTATTAAATTAAAGTTCAGTAAATAAAATAGCAGTCTAAAATCAAAGATCATTCTTTTGGGACACTCTGTGTAGATATCGTTGCGCATAACATTTTAATCTCTGCTTCCCTCTTTTTTGTTCAAATAATCAATACATAAACATGTTGTTAATTCCATTGAATGCTTTTTGTTGTGGTTTCAGTAATCATATTAAACATACAAGGATGATCCATGTATGTGCACTTCTTCTCTCAATGGGGATGTCGCCTTCAATACAGCAACCATCTGCCTGTATATTACTTACACTTGGCTGTGATTCGTGGTTTTGTCATGATTCTCAACCCTTTGATCATTGGTAGCTCTTGTGGTACAGCGCTCGTTCCTGAGCCGTGTTTACATGTGTAGTTTTTTGTGACATGAATTTTAGGCTTGCTGCTTGTAGATGCATGGAATTCCTTTCACGAATCTGTTTAGTATGTCATAAGGTCTTTGCTGCAAGACCTTAGTAATATGAAAATAAATGCGTGCAAATATCGAATATTAATTAGTATAACAGAAAAGAATATATCGGGTTATGTTCTTGCTTAATTCTTCTCAAGTCATGGACAAAGAATATCTCCATAGTATAACAAACTTCCTATCTTACACAGTTTTACAAATAATATCATCTCCCCTAGCGTTATGTGGGTTCAATCAATTCATAGCACATGAGTTAGTCAAGACTCTCTCTCTCTCTCTCTCTCTCTCTCTCTCTCTCTTTCATACACATACAAACAAATTGGAGTGAAGCAGAAAGTTTTGTCTTATCGTGCTGTACACACGATAGTGTTATAAACCCATACACTTTAATGGTGGCAAGCCGACTAAGCAGAGTGAAGTGGGGCGAAACATATATTAGTTAAAGACGATATTATTTATTAATAGGTAATTGTCACCGTCCATAAAATTCATTTTATCTTGTCTTATTAATAAGTAAAATCAGATGTCTAAACTGAAATGCCAAGACATTAGAGACAGCAGTACACTGACTGTTTCCGCCGCTGTGCAAGAAGTAGAAGCAACCGGATTAATCTTCTATTACAAAGTCTTGCCTGTTAGGTTATTGCGCAATGTGAGATCCGTGGAACGTAGACCGGATTTTCACCACTTCACCGAGAACAAACAGTGGGGACTAGAATTATGGGGCACTTCATCTCAAAGGTGGCCAATGCTCTTGTAACATTAGCAAAGGTATGCCAGGAGTATATAAATTCTGAACAGTCAGGAGTACACAACAGGATTATGTGAGTTCTGATCAACGACATCTTAACAGTGTGAGCATCAACAAGTAAAGGAAGGGATCCGTGGCGACTAACAAGAATGGTAACGGCACCTCAAAGGGTAACATTGCGATTAAAGGATGGTCCAATTCAACGTTACCGATTATTAATCCGTCAGCCAAAATACAATACAAAGTCACATGCTTCTCATGATGTTTGGTATTTGTTGACCAACACGGGTACCATTGTCCACATCTCGTCATTGGGAAATGTGCCTCAGATGAGCCACAGAATATTTATATTGAATAATGAGTAACTTGCACCATGCCATCTTGTTTCATTAATCGCTTTTAAACTCTTTCGAGCAGACGCTCGAGTGAAGGAGATAGCATTAGGTTTAACTAATCCTGTCAAGAAGATGATGTGCAAACCTGTGGTGGCTTTGTAATCATGTTGAATCTGCTATCTTGGTGCTCGGAAGAATCATTAGTGAAACTAGACATGTACGACGTACACAAATCTTGTTGCAGAACATATGCATCCCTATGTGCCAACCATATTTCCTGGTAGTGGTTGGGTGAACCAGAAGGGTAACGCAACCCTGTATCGTGAAAGGGAAATACAGAAATTGTTCAATGAATAACCCTTGGGCCTCACATTCGATCTCCAGAAGCACGCATAAAGAAAGCTGATTTCGCGCTCATTGCACTGTTAAATCAAGCCTGTTCAACGGTTTATGCAACGTTTGCACGTGATTTAAACTTTTAATCGTTGATACAACTTTAAATACAACGTTGAAAAGGTTTTCATTAAACGATCAACGTGTGTACCACTGATGACAAATATAAACCCCTTTAAGCAAGTAACCCCTTTGAACGACTGTTCAGACGTCACTTAAAGTCTAAAAGAAACTGCGCAATAAATACAACTACGTTGTGGAAAGCCAATAAATATGCATGGGTGTATATACCCACACAACGACTCCAACATCACATAGACTCGAGAACCGCTATTATTCTATCAAGAGAATAGATACGTAAATACATATAATATGTTTGCATACAGTCTTATTAATAAACGAAGTAGCATTGAGTATATTTTATAACTTAACTAACGTATTTTAGTTATGAATTACTCAAACTTTTCCATATCAAAGTAAGAGAGCATTTACTGAACTTTTTGAACCATTTATAAAAGGAAGAAATCAAGAGTAATTTCTAATACAACGAAAAGAACATATAAGTGACTGCCTTCGTGAACTAGTGCCTAGTCCACAGAACTTTGATTAGGAGTAGGGAGAAAAGATAGGTAGATTCAAAACCAACTACGTATACTCCTGACTCAGATTTTCTGGAGTTATCCTCAGTCTGACCAGATGGTTACAATGAAAATCCATTGTATATATATATATCCTCTTTTCCTTTCCAGGAAGGTGTATCATCAAAGGACTTCATCCTTACGTTTATGAAGAGTTTAGATCATATAAGACTATCCAATTAACTTAGGTAAATGACTGACCAGTGACCATAGATGATAAAATATAAAATAAATAAATGAAAGAGAAACAGCATATCGAGGATTAACCATTGATAACTCATTTCTACAATATCTGTCACCCAAAGTTTTTGTTGTCTTTTTATTGAAAGGAGAAAAATTGGCGAACTTTTCAGTTGAAACTTCGTACCAAATAAACCTAAAGATAAATTGGACGTTTATTTTTTACTAAGTTTCAACTGGAAAATAATCCAATTTTTCTTCTTTAATAAAAAGACAACTACTTTAGGTGACAAAAATTGTAGATACGAGGTATCAATGGTTAACCCTCGATATTCATTATAACATTCCTCAGGGTTCCATTTGAAGTCCATTTCATGGTCTAGTGTTTATGAATGTTATGAACCTCAAGATAGCTGAACCTAATAAATTAAGCTTGATACTGATAACACTAACAATACTTTGTCCCAAATTTCTTGGAAGTAATTGAAAGAATGACAATATTATTTGACAACAACAAGGTAGTTTTATGTGAAACTTTCATAAACCTACCCTGGCAACTGTGACTAATTTAACAAGTATACCCTTGCTTCTATGCATTCCGAATAACATAAACGTTGAACAGGTAGCATAAGGAGTTAGGATGTTACTTAATAAACTAATAGGCGTCAAAATGCCACTGTAGGATCAAAAGTTTGCAACCGGACATAGACTGTGGTCTTCTTCTGGTCACACGGGATAGACCGATATTAATAAGAAACGAGCAATCCTATATGCGCACAATTCTGCACACATTCCTAACTCACACGAATATTTAGGCCTACACTACAGTTCCTAAGAAAAAACAGAAGAAACCTCGTTTTTATATTTGGAAGTTTACAATCCTTCTATGTCTGCTATCTATTTCTTACTTCTCTGTCTCGAAAGGTAAGAAAATTAATTGAGATATCATCCCAGTAAATATCTGATGTCATATAGGAACCAGGAGAAAATCCTCTGTAATGATGCTAATCAGTCGAAAATTGAAGACCTGAGTTGAAAAACATTCCAATCCACCGAAGTATATTTTTCAGGAGGAATGAAAAACAGTCCAAGGTCTTCGTATGTTATCCCATTCAGCGGAAATTATTTTGTATTAAAAAGGGGTTTCTGTGGTGGCATTAAGATGTAATATTTATGCAAGTGGATAGCCCTTGGAACATAGATACAGACGAGCAGAAAAAATGCAAATACGAAGAAAGTGGACTTGGGATGTTTTTCAATTCAGGTCTTCAATTTTGAACTCAGAGTTTTCTGCTTACAGGTGAGAATATTACCAGTGAGTGTCTTTACATTTCTTGACCGTGCCGTCTTAAACATAGAACAACGTAGGGCCTACGTTACATGGCCTACACTATTAGGACTTAAAAAAGTATGCCCTTAAAAATGTATGATCAAGTTAACTTCCTTGTGGACAAAAGTTCTTATCTGTGCACGAAGAAACGATTTTTTCAGAAATGAAATATAAGTATTCTCATTTAATCTAAAATGAGAATGCTCATATCTCATTTCTAAGAAAGTTGTTTCTCGGTGCACTGATAAGAACCTTTTCTCATAGTTTTTAAGAAACCGTTGTTTACTGTGTAAGGGACAAATAATTCTGGTAGTATTTCCATACCGATAGAAAATAATGCAAAGGATAAAACAACCTAAAAGGCTAAGGAACCATTTAGTATAATTACTACTGAACTCCGATGAAGGAAAGTAACAATAAATGATAAAGTATCTTTTTCTCCAATTAAAGATCTGTGCTTTTAGACAATGAAAATTCATTT
Organism: Lepisma saccharinum; assembly: GCA_022664845.1. Lineage (NCBI taxonomy): Eukaryota > Metazoa > Arthropoda > Insecta > Zygentoma > Lepismatidae > Lepisma > Lepisma saccharinum. The sequence goes on from JAGDQP010076361.1 coordinate 9,374, forward strand.
CAATTGTAACAGCGAAAGCAATGCTGCATAGTTGCATCACATTACCCGTCTAATGCTGACCCAGTTTCGTAGCCCATAATGATTGCTTCTGTTAGCCCTCTCCACTGGTAGCGATCGTGACCAAGCAAGTAATGAAAAGTATAGGTATCGCTGAAAACAAAATCTATATCTACAAGTCTCGACTCGGTGTCCCCAAGGAATAAAACGTCGGACAATTTCAAAACTCTTAGTCTTCTTTGAATGAAATATCAGCTAAGACCCCTTAGTTTTCTTAGACTACCGATCATCAGTGACAGTCTACATATCTGCTTCATTTTTAATAGGAAGCAGGCGATGAGCTTAATATAAAGTTCCTTTCAATACTTTCCTCCTTCCAAATATACAGCATAATCGCAGAGCAGAAAGAACATAAAAGTATAACTAAAATTGGAGAATATATATATATATATATATAAATCACAGCCATATTCAATCCACTAGTGGATGAGGCCTCTCCCCGAAGGGAGGAGTTGGTCTACTGCTCCCACGCTGACCAGACGGGTTGGGAGAGGAGAGCCGAAGCTCTCACTGTGATCGCCACTGTCTTTTATTCACAGCAGCTCCCCAATTGTCCTCACGATGCTGGGTCAACACCGAAATTTTTGAGCCCCCACCGGGAATCGAACCCGGGACCGCTCGCATTGAAGTCGA
>JAGDQP010076362.1:0-10063 GCA_022664845.1 Lepisma saccharinum
ATTCCCGCCCAGAGCGCTAATTTTCGCCTAAAATGAAAGCGTAAACTGTAAAACACTATGGAACATAAGAAAAGAGAAAGAAAATGTGTTCTTTTTTGTGTAAAGAAGCAGGTTTTCGGCTGAAGGTAGAGAAAATGGGTGGTATACTTGCCGCTTCCGTCTGTAACGTTACCCCTCTTTCCTCCCCCAAACCACCTACAGTGATATATGGCCACCATCCTCTGTTAGGTCAACGGGTTAAACCAAGGGGCCCAAAGGTGAAGTTTTATGTGGGGAAAATGTCAGTTTCCTGAAAATAATGGCCTGGATATATCAATTTCGCAGAATATGGCGGCCAGGGGTGGCGACTGGAGTAAGTATTTCTACTATTTAATGATTAATTACCCCATCCATTTATTAGAAAGAGGAGGGAGGCAACAATATCTTGTTTCGTCTTAAAATTTCCAAACGAAGAAGGAGAGAGTAAAGAAAAAGTTTTTTCTGCATCTCTGACTTGTTTTGCCTTCATTTAGCTTCTTTCCAAACACTTCATTTAAATCCAGTATCGTTCAACACTGGCGTTGTGGTCTTGGAAGCAGCACTGAGCAAGACAACCGGGGTTCGAGTCTTGCTAAGTCCCTCTCCGCCCAATCATTTCGACATATCTAGCGTAAGTCTTCTTGATTTGTTATCGAATTCATTCTACAGCAAAATAATATAGCAATATAAATTTCGAATGAGTGCTCGTTATAGGGTGTTCATAAAATAATTGACATTTATCTGAATTATGAAATACAATTAAAATATAGGTAATTGCTAGATTAAAACAATAAAATATAAGACATTGAAGGTAATATATACATCAAATGACTAAAAGCTTGATAGCAGATTGATTATTGAGTATTTCACGTTTGATACTATTAACCAGTGCATAGAGTATACACTGTATGGATAAAAAGGTGGTACCATATTGAACATTAAATATTTATCATATTATTATCGTATTGATGGAATTAAACAGAGTTAATAAATAGCTATAAATAAAAATTTATGGTTTTCGGTCTATAAAAATATAAATTTCATGTATTACTACACCCTCCTTCTACTGCATGTTCTACAAACTCCTAAAAATGACAGAGGACGCAAATTCAAACATGGTGTATAAAAATCCGAAGGGGAGACCATAGCCGCTACTGCCCGCCCGGGAAATTGTAATTATCCCAGTAGTATACTACTTATGTGGATTGCGGTCAGTATTTTGCAACTTTTGCACTAATGCGTATTCTTGATCAGCTCTTGCCTGGGCCAAAATCAAACTTTGAGGAAGACAATTAATATCATTTGGAGGTTTTATTGTGCGGGACAAAACAAACAATCCTTTATCCACTAATTTATTTGCACGCTTATTAAGTCCTCCTCCCTGGCCAAATCGAGGATAAATCCAATGGACTTTAATTTTCAATTCTCCCATTAAAATCTCTCATTGGAATTCATAACATTTTCTAATGTTTGTAAAATTGTTTCGGAAGTCAGTTGATCTCTTAAACGCCAAGATGCAAAGACTGGACTGTTCGTAATGGAATTACTGCTATCAACAGTTAAACCGGCGTATGCATATTCTGGAATTCCTGATAGAATATGCCTTGTGGCAAACTCGAATAATTTATTTATATACTGTTCTGGGTCCACAACCGGTACTTGATCAGTGTTTTCCAAGGTTATTTTCCTGCCATAAAGACCGAAATGCGGAAATTTTCTCTGACTGCTGGATACAATGGTAAAGTCTTGTGGCGGTTCATTTCCACTACCACACATGTTTTCTGTAGGCTTTCACGGTTTCCAAGCAGAAGGTGCAACGCCATTCTTTTTACTTAATTTTTTCAGTGCCTCGTGTTCTATATTATTAGGTGTAACATTACCAAACAATCGCTGAACAACAGGAGGAACATTACTTGACGAGCCTCCTTCAACAAGATTATTACACTCTTGATCGTAAGCTTTAGCTGTAGGTGATTGTGTCCGGTTAAAGGTCCTTTCTCTATTCCTCTTTGAATTTAATGGCATACACAACTCCTCTGATGAAGGAGGAGTACAGAGATTCACATTATCAAAATCATCACGTCTATTTTCTTCAGATCGTCTTACTCGTCTGATTGTACGGTTCAATACATCATATTCAAAAATTAGAGACATCACATCAGAGTTTAAATCCCTTGGTGCAATACCATTATTATTATTTTGATTAGATGCTAAAACAGGCACCATAAGTGGTGGTAGCATAGCATTCAGTGTTGGACTGACGCCACCAAGTAGATCAGGTAAGGGCTCGTTTGCATTTTGTTCAATTTCCATTTTGGAGTAGGCAATGGTAACAGTTTTTCATTTCTTCTTGCATCTACTTCCTGTAACAGATCTACTGCTGTATTTATTGCACTAGTCATAGAACTAATGCTTTCTTCTTGTTCCACTGGAGGACAGGGAGGGGTAATAGCAGGAAAATCAAATATTTCCACCACCCCGTTTTCATCAAGTTCCCTAATTGGCGGTCACGGCAAAATATTATCATCAAACTCATATGCAGGAGTTACCATTTCACTATTACAAATATTCATACTGCCCTGTCCCCCATCATGCTGAAAATGACAATCATTTAGTGGTGGGATTACGTGTTGTATTTCACTTCCCCATTGTGCTTGTTGCTGATACTGCATAATGTTTCCATTATGAACATTTATATCAATATTCAATGCAAATGGTAAGGGAAGCATGCTTTCTAATTCCACCTTCAAATGATAAGCATACTGAAAACCTAATAATTTAAAAAGAGGGGCAGACTCTAATCTGTCCAAATCAATTCGGCGTTGATACCATAATTCATGAAATCGATCTTGAAATTATTGAATTAAGCCTTCAAATTTCCACGGAGCTGAATTATACAATGCCAACAGATCTTCCACAGACTGGCAAAGGCTAATGCACTCTTCAATACGGTCCCAAAATATATCACTAAGGTAGAAAATAAATTCTCTACTTACAAGATCTGTTATAGGGCGAAAACCACAACTATACACATAGCAAATGTCACACCAAATAGCCACCATGGCGTTTCCGTCAACCATTTGTGCGTTTGACCAGTAGGACAAAATGTTGTCTAGTGGATTCATGCTTGTCTTCTTTCTAAAATAGTAAAGAAACAACAACGTAATTAAAATGGTGTTGTCACACTCGTTCTCTAAACGCAACTAACAAAAAATGTAGTTTGTTATACCTTAAATATTTTTTCTTAAATTTTAAAAAGAAATGTTTCTGCAAACAGATTTTCAAAGTCAAAAGTCAAGTATTTCATTTCAACATGCAGTAGTGGAAAGAAAAAAATATTTAAATCAAAAGAATGTTTTTGCAAAAAGATTTAAAAAAAGTCAAAAGTGAAGTATTTCATTTGAACATTCAGTAGGGGTATGTAAAACAAAATATTTAAATCAAAAGTGTGTTTCTGCAAACAATCCACTTTAAAAGGAGTCAAGTGCTAATAATATTTCATTTAAACATGCAGTAATGCTATGTGTTCAACAACAAATTATTATTACAATTTAAACTAATAGTGGTTTGTCATTGCCTTTTCATAAGGTAAAAACACTATTACATTTTTACATGAGCAGTCAACTATTTCAAAATAAAATACTACGCTCTTGTTAATGGGAAATGTTATTTCGGCAGTGGTTCTTAAAAACTAAACATTATGTCTTTTCAAAAACCACATCTTTTGTGCTATGCTTTGGTCATATCAACAAGGTTTATTTCTTCCTTCTTTGATTTTTTTTACAATTTTAGTTAAATTTGACAAAAAATGTATATATTTATTCTCTTCCTACTCTTTCTACAAAAAGGAACATTTTGAACCATTATTTCTAAGATATTCATGACTGCAAATTTTCCCTAGCTTTCAAAAAATAAAAAGTTTACTTCTAATATTTTTAAAAATATTTATGGCGCTTGTACAACAAAGAGGGCATACATTTTCGGACCATGTTAGACAATATTTTTCTTTCTAACACTTGGTCGACTCTCAATACAAAATCACCAACAAAAAATAACACTTACCCTTATTACTTCAATTTCCAAACCATCAAACACCAACAGGTTCCAATATAACAAATTCAATTTTAGTATCTGCACCAGCAACAGGTTCTGCTAATTTGTCTTTCTCTCAATGATTGTTCTCGTTATTAGTTTCACCTTCAAGGGAATGAGTTCCAATCTGTAAAAATAATAATAAAACTCTTTTACCTCCACAATACTTAAATACTTTTATTCAACAACCTTAAAATTGGTATTAAAATGTACTTTTAGTAAGTAACTTTATTCAGTAACTTTGCTTTACTTCGTTCTTAACACGCAAGCCCGTTTAATGTAAGCTTCGCGTAATGATCCATCTTCATACTAAATTTCATATATCTGCCTTAAATCGTTAACAAATTAGTATTTTGGCGGGTATTTTTAATGACATATGCAAACTATTCCAAGAAATGTTATATTTTCTTGAACTAGTATGCATAAGGTACTTTCATATCAAATTTCAACTCTGTAAATTAAATGGTATACAAAATGGTTTTTGGCCACCATCTTTGTTTTAAAAAGGCAATTTATCAATTTTTTAAAATAATTTCTTTATCTACTATGCCTAATATCCCTACATATAAATTTTTATGTTCCTATCTTAAATAATGTGAAAAATGTTTTTTGGCCGTCATCTTTGTTTGGAAATGGCGACTTTTAATTTTTTAAATATAATATCTCAATCTACTCATCAGAATACACCATTCTGCCAAGTTTTATAACTTTGGCTTAAATAAAGCAAAAAAAGTAAAATATTTCTTTTTTTAAATAGTAATTCGTAAAACAAAATTGTTTTTAATATGTTTGTAGTCCTGGGTAACTAAATTACGTATTCTGTAACAAATATGTTTCAAAATGTACTGCACGCCCGCCATCCTTTTCGTTTTAGTCATGCATAAACAAAATATTTCTTTTTTTAAATAGCAATTCATAAAACAAAATTGTCTTTAATATGTTTGTAGTCCTAGGCAACTAAATTACGTATTCTGTAACAAATATGTTTGAAAATGTACTGCACGCCCGCCATGCTTTTAATTTTAGGCATGCATAAACAAAATATTTTTTAAATAACGTACGTTTCTTTGCCACGTTTAGTGTTTGTATTTCCTACCCTTTAAGCTGTGTGTGTTTCTATTAGTTATTCATCTTTTTAAAATCAGCAGAAAGAAAATGTATGGTCTTACCTTATTGTGTTTTCAACGTTTTTTTCCTTCTTATTCCCGTCCTATTTTAGGTGTAATTCACAGATCTGAAAATAAAAAGAAAAACATTGTAATTAATTTACGGTTAAAGTATATTCATACAGCTTTATTTAACATATTCTTTCACAAAAAGTAAACTAAAACACGTAATTTTTCCCTAAAATTTTCCTATGTTTTGCTCAGTCCCACCAGGCAAATACAAATTTTGCACTTTAAAATTAGTTCTACACACCTCCGTCCTATATCCCATACTTCTCCCTAAATTCCTGCTCAAGATAAAGTAACAAAAGCACGTAATTTCTTCCGTAAAATTTTCAAGGTTTCCCTCAGTCCCATCAGGCAAATACAAAAATGTGCACTTTAATATTAGTTCTACACACCTCCGTCCTATATCCCATACTTTTTCGTAGATTTCTGCTTAAGCCAAAATAAAGAAACAACATATAATTTCTTCAGTAAAATTTTCCAAGATGTTTCCCTCAGTCCCAACAGGCAAATACCACAGTAGTAACTTCACGTAAGTCCTGGTCGGCTCCCACCCTGTTATATTTCTTCCTGTTCTCAAAATCCTACCTTAGCCAAAATAAAAAAAACACGTAATTTACTAAATGCGTGTTTCTTAGTTTCCCTTAGTTTCAATAAACAAATACGGAGGTAGTAACTTCACGTTAGGCACAATTCTTTACGTACAAAATCAACATGCACAAATAATAAAGATTTTTTTTCGCCATGCATAAATACCAAATGTAGCTGTAATATTCTTAACGTCATCCTCAATAAATTAACACTTTACTGGCCAAGCGGTCTGCGGCGGTAGGCCATCGGTTTCAAGGTTCCAGGTTTGAGTCCCGGGCATAAGTGTCGATTTTAATAACTAAAGGCAAATCTTACCGGGCCAAAGTAAAAAATTACTAAATTGGTCCCTATAAAAATAAATGTTACTGAAGGTTTTAACAAATTAACATTTTAAAATTTCAAAACATCACGACTCTAGTTTAAATAATAAACACGAAAATCAACAAATTATAAAATGTTGTATCGTCAATCTATTTACGTTCCTGTGTAAATTCTATAAAGTGAAAAATCAGTTCATTTCACGTTACAAACACCATAAACTATTGTCACTTAAAAACGAAATATGTGAAAGTATGTTTCTTACAAAAAAAGGCCGTAAATTAACGTTCCAAAATTTTAAAACATTCTGTTTTCATAATTCCTTTTTGTGCAATCATTTAAAAAAGAACGAGTCAATGTTTTCTTTTTTACATACTTAAAAATGCATCTTATTACTTACCATGGAAAGTGTCTCCTTATTTTGCACAAAATAACACACACTTTGCCACAATAATTCACTTACAATTGTTCAGAGATAAAATAAAGCGAATACTGGTCACAAATGATAACAACCCCAACTGAGTAAACCAATTCCTCTACCATTTCTCCTTTTTTCTTTCTTTATTTTTCTATCAACTAAATTAACTTTGGGTCGGAGGAACTTCTATTCACCGTATGTGGGCTATACGAAAAGGATGGTAAAACAAAAAGGAGTTTCCCAATTTATTTTTCCTTTTTTCAAAACAAATTAATTTTTATATGTTCTCTTTTTCTTCATCCAAGAAAAAGAGGAAAACGTGCCTTGTGGCAATCCGCTATACGTTTAGCAAAGCACAGCAAAGGTTTGGGGAAAGTAACACTTTGATTATGATGGGGCGTGGATTCGTACTTAAAAAGTGCCAAGACAGCAAGGCAATTTATTTTTTAATTAAAATATGCAGTTCGTACTTAATCGGTGCCAAGATCCTACTCCTTCAAGTACTTCTGTTGTACCGATTGAACCAATAAAATCCTCGATTGTACCCTCAGTGATACGGGGAAATTCCCAGTCAAGATTTTGGGTGCTAACTTTACGTAGCACCCCAAGTGATTGTACTATTTATAAAAATAATTGTACCTTCAAGTACTTAAACTGTACCGATTGAACCAAAAAAATCTTCGATTGTACCCTCACCGATGCCGAAAAATTCCCGTTATAAATTTTTGGTGCTAGCTTGACGTTGCTTCCCAAGTGATTGTACTATTGATAAAAATAATTGTACCTTCAAGTACTTAAATTGTACCGATTTAACCAACAAAATTCTTCGATTGTACCTTCACCGATGCCGGGAAATTCCCGGTCAAAAATTGGGGTGCTAACTTGATGCAGCACCCCAAGTGATTGTACTATTGATAAAAATAATTTTACCTTCAAGTACTTCCATTGTACCGATTGAACCAACAAAAATCTTCTATCGTACTTTCACCAATACCGGGGAATGCCCGGTCAAAGTTTGGTTCGGAGCGTGACGTATCACCCCAACTGATTGTATGTACTCTTGATAAAAAATGTACATGATAAAAAATGTACATTATGGTACGTCGTTTTGATCAATTGAACCAACTAAAATTTTGCATTTTACCTTCACGGTTATGAAGAAGTCTCTGGACAACTTTGGGTTGCTTATTCCACGATGCAGTCCAAGTGATAGTACTATTGATGAAAACAATTGTACTTTATGTTACGTCGTTTGTACTGATTGAAGCAACTTTATTTTTGGATTGTACCCTCACACGTTTACCGGGAAATCCCTGGTTAAAGTTTAGGGTGCTAACTTGATAAAGTGATTGTACAGCCTATTAAAAGTTTGACCGCATTGATAAGGCTGTTTTGAGCTGAGAATTCTCTAAGTCCAACTTCGGGTATCTTCGGTAACAGTAAACCAAAGATGCCAGGTTCGAGCCCTGGAAGGAAGGATGAACCTTCGCAATTGGGAAAAATGTGCAGATGTTTATTTTTCTTCTTTTAAGTGCAATAAGACATGTGAAGTTTTATTAAGTGTAGAAAAAAGTAACATTCATTAAAATAAGTAATGATCCCGTATTTCGAAACCATCCACATATCTGAGCACGTGATCGTTTTATCACCTACGTTTCCATAGGTAAAAGCACATTTGCAATGAAAGTGAATACAGAAAATTTAGTTCTTCCATTCATAGTACCATAAAAAAGAGAAAGGAGAGAAAAACAACAGCATTTTGCAACGTATCTCAATGCCATTGTCTTGAACACTGAAAATTCAGTCACGTTTCTTCAGAAGGAGTTATCAGAAAGAAGTAGATAGATGTGTTAATGTTAGCTCAGTGGTAGAGCGCGTTGCTTCTAATCGTGAGATCCTGGGTTCGAATCCCTTTCTGTACAATTTATTTTTATTTAATTATATATTCCCCAAAGCATATATAATTAGATAAAATAATAATAATCAATTTTATATGTATCCTTATCAGCATTTCAGGGCATAAGAAAGTATTATTTTTAAAATATAACATCAGACAAGTGGTGGGTGTTGACTGAACGTTGGTATATTATAATTGAACGTTAAATACAAATTAAGTAAATGTTGTTATATCCCAAGTCGGATGAACGTGACTTACAGCAAATTCACGAGCACCAAGTTCATACAAATTCAATATTCCCAAAACTGTTCTTCAGTGAAGAAGACAGAAGTTCCTTCCATGGGTCTGAAATGCTTTTTTTTTCTCTCTCCCTCTATCTTGCTGGCAAATTCTATACTTTTGTCATCTGATGAAGAGAAGTTATTATTGTCTTATTAACTAGAATAGAAAATACTTGACCTGGCCAGGGCTTGAACACACGCTCGTGTAGCATTGGTTTAGAAAGCAAGATTTTAACCACGAGCTACTTTTACAACTAGAGAAAAGTTGTCAAGATTTGTCTTATTAAAACACTAGCTGATTGAGTCACGCTAAGTGGACCATTTTATACGTTAGTGATTTTATGTAAGGAAGATTGAGTTTGTTTCCTGTCTGTTGTTTTCGTAACAGAGGAAGCCTGTCGATGCTTTTTCTAGATTTTAATCCAGAATGTATATTTTATACGTGTATAGATATTATAACAATTAACTTTGTTTATTAGAACAGGTTTTCTTATTTATGAATGCTATTATTATTTTTATTATATTCCCTGCGCCATTTTAAGATTCCTTGCGCGAGTATTAACCAAATAGTTCCCCACAAGGGCCATGCCCTGCAATTAATCAGTCACATCACATTTACCTGCTTTTACTTGTTTTTTTTGCTGCGCACAGCTCAGAGCAATGCTGATCATGGACAGACGTTCAACAGTAATCACCTTGTGGGAGTTAGAGGGCTATACTGCAACTGCAACTGGGAGAAGAATTGCTATCCCGGTGTAACGGGCAAACTTTACCCCGGGCAAATCGTACCCTAGGGTAAAAATATCATATGGTATCTTTACCCCCGGTATAATTTGCCCGGGCAAATAATACTCACAACAATTATTTTAAAAAGATCAAAGATCAACTAACCGCCAATACTTCTACATCTCACAGATTATCATGCTAACATATCTGAAGGGGCTAAAAATATCATAGCCATGGTATTTTTACCCCAGGTAAAATTTGCCCGCGCAAATAATACCCCTACCTATTATTTTAAAAAGATCAAAGAATAACTAAGCGCTATTACTTCTACGCTTCACAATTGATCATGCTAACATATTTGAAGGGGGTAAAAATATCATAGCCATGGTATCTTTACCCCCGGTAAAATTTGCCCGGGCAAATAATACCCCTACCTATTGTTTCAAAAAGATCAAAGAATAACTAACCGCTAATACTTCTACGCTTCACAATTGATCATGCTAACATATCTGAAGGGGGTAAAAATATCATAGCCATGGTATCTTTACCC
>JAGDQP010076363.1:0-10062 GCA_022664845.1 Lepisma saccharinum
TGCATGTTTTCATTTATTATATAAAATGACTGTATTATGTTCGCCATCTTCTATTGTATTTATTATCGTTCTATTTATTATAATATTTGTGTTTCTAGTATTTTAGTTTGTAATGTGTATTCAGCGGTATATGTTTTAATTATATTACACGAAATACCGGTATTATGTTCACCCACCTATTATTGTATTCGCTACGTATTATTGTATTTTAACGCCACATGAATACAATCAATAACGGCGCGTAAACTTACGAATGAAGTTCACATATCATGCTATAGTAAAATTTTTCTTCTATTTTAATTCAACAGAAATGGAGGGAAAAAACTGTGTACTAGGTTCATACTTTCAAGACGATTGTACAGGTTGTGTCTGTGAAGACAATCGCAAAACCATCTGCAAACCCGTTGGCTGTTATGACATTGGTATGTATCTGAGAGTCCTGAGGAGATTATGTAGAATATAACAAATTATGGTAGCAATAATCTCAAATACATGAAAGAGCTCTTATGGGGAATTTAGCTGAACTGACTCTTAGTAATTAGACGTTCGCAGAGGGAGGTCACAATATTAAGATTATTTGTGAAATTAGGATAATTTTTTGCAAAATTATAAACATTTTACGTAAATTTCATATCCAGACACACCTCGGACCCCCCAAACCCAACTTCTGAGAACGTGCCTGCTCTTAGTGTCTTTCAAAAGGCTGCGGTGGCTCAGTGCTAGAGCGCTCACCTCTGGTGCATGGGTCCTTGGTTCGATCCCGACTCCTGGGTTCTGGATTTTGTGGTGAAAAAGGACCGTGTTCGTGGGTTTTCTCGTAGTTCTCCCGTTTCCTCCTACATTCTTAATTCCACAAATTCTCCCATCATTATTTATTCGGCCTGAGCCAAAGTTGCCTAAAGGACTTAAATAAAAATCAAATTCTTAGTGTACTTCAAATTCAGCTATGAATAATAGTCAATTTTAATCCTATTTAAAACACAAAACACTATCGAGTTTTTGTAACTAGAGATTGAAATTTTCTTTGGTTTTAGGTGTTTAATATCAATATTTTTTTTAAAAAAAGCTTTAGTTATCAGATTTTGCCAAATGCTATTACAGGTGAAGGTAAATCCCTTGGTTACAAGGGAACATTCTCTAGTGTCGTCGCTTAAAATCAACAAATCCAAGCTCCTTGGAGATTGCGTATGGAACTTAATGATTTTAATCCGCTCGATTCACTATAACCGAGTCGCAGCGTGAGTGTCTCTGAGCACCGACTCGACGCGAGCAGATAGTGAGCCCAGATTCGACTAGAGCATATAGTAAGCACCGACTTAACTCAAACAGGCAGTAAGGACAGACTCGACTTAACTCGAGCAGGAAGCAAGCGACTGCTGGATGCGACTCGAGTCTGTATGAGAACCTGCTTGCTCGGTTCACGCTCGACTTGTTCTGAGCAGGCAGTCGATTAAACTCGAGCTTGAGCGAGTCGCGAACTGAAAATTATATGTGTAGAAAAGAGCATGGCTGGATGGGTACCTCGTTGCGCGAATTTGTTTCATGCTTGCATATTATTAGCGAACTACTGAAAATTGCACGTTAATTAATAGGCTATTTACAATATATATATATAATTTTAATGTTATTGTACTTTCAACTTTCAAATGCACAAGCAAATAGGAATCTGGCATCATTTTACAAGTTAAAGCTCATGTACAGCTTTAGACAAAAGTATTGTCGCAGGTCTATAACCGACTTTTCTTATTTCAAAAATAAATCTATTGAAACGTCGTATAAATTTGTTGACTAACGATCATATACCGAACTTTCGAGGAAAATACTCTCCTGGTATGTTACTAAATATTATTTACAAAATATATATATTTTTTTTGTCGACAAAAAATTCTAAGTTCAAAAATCTACCAATTGTATAGTTCCCTCGTTTTATCTCGGAGCCGAGAGTTTTATTTTTGTAACGCTACGAGAAATATTCCTAATTTTAATTAACATTAGTTGATGTCATACAGCGCGTTGAAAATCTCCTAGCACAAAAAACACACAAAATCTTCACCAAAAGTGAACTTTACATGAACGCATGTGAATTTTGTGTGAACCTACTGAAAGAATGATGAGTTTTTGTGTGCTTAATGTGTTTTTTTCGGTTTGTTACCCTTGGTGCATATTTTGCACGCATTAAATTCATATTTACCAAAGTACAAATTATCTAGATTACGTTTTCAGATAACTTTTAGTACATTTTCCACTATTAAGTGAACTTTTTGTGCATGAATTGGGTATCAGAACACCAAAAGTTCATAAGCTGTACACTAAATATTTAGTGTAGTTTATATTAATTTCACGAAAATTCATATATTATGCACTAAAGGCACAGTAAAACTGGAACATATTGGGTACTTTTTTCAGGACATGTTGTGCACTTTAAGTGTACTTTGATTTTCAATGCGGATAGACATCTCCGCGAATTTGGGAAATATGCTTTAAAGACATGCGAGAGTACTTTGGCCACAGCTGTACCAGCTGACTGTCTTATGAATAAGATGTACGCAAACTGAAAATAACACCAATGACTACGTCGCGTCTTCTCATTTTTGTTAATAATTAGATTATTAGTTTCTAGATGATTTTGTTCTAGTTGTAAATTTCATGTACTGCAGTCTGCTATTACGACTAATTTTTGCCCCCACCACACTATATTATCCTTAAGTCATCATCGCTGATTGGCTAATTTGTACAAGCCTTATACGAATCAGCTTATATGTTTGAGTTGAGATGAGGAAAATATTACGGTGAAGAAAAAATATACAATTTGGAAAAATGTTAACATATTCTTTATTTATTTCAACAGATACCTGCAGACCAGGCGATGTAAGAATATACATGTGTCACGTTTGTCTTTGTTCGAAGTCGTTGTTTAGATATTGTAAACCTTTACAGGACTGTCAGAGCAGTAAGTGTTTTCTTCTTCTTTCTATTCTCAATGTTTTGAAATATACTTGCAGTGTACACACTTAGAAATCATCTTCAGTTACTGCGATATCAAAGTAGGCATCTAAAATGTTATGTTTTTATTGTGGAATATATGTACCTGACACAAATATATGAATCAGTTCTTTCTAAATTCTAAAGCTAAATGTTTGACAAACTGTATTGAAATTTTCTCCTACACTAAATCGTGTTCTTGTCTTTTCTTCTGGTTGCATGAGTACTTATATCCTTTTGAGCACTTAAAGTTAATGCAAAGTATCGATCTCTAACGATACATGGTCTTCGTATTTTTTTCGTTGCATCAAATTCCAATGTTGTTTCTACAAATTCAAGCCTAGAGAGTTCAAACTTTCAGAGAAGAAAGTTCATAACCATTTCAAGAGTTCAATCTGTGACGATTTTTTTATCATTGTTGAAATTGCTTGATCGTTATAGGTTTGGATATTCACAACAACAATCAATTGATTTCAACAACGAACTAAAATCAAGTAAATCGTCGTCATGGATTGAATTTTGAATTGTGTCCTTAATTCAGATAAATGTTACATACATGATGGTTCAATATAATGTGTACACATTTTAACACGTGTTATCCTTGTGTTACTTTTCGAAATGGAAGTGAATGACTCTAGCAACATGTACTATGATGATTGCTCTAAAGATGGGTTTTGTGAACAAGATGATGTCGCGCTGGACAGATGACGCTGGAGTAATCATACGATTACCATACAATACGAAACAATAACGCAAAACACAGTTGCCGTTTGAGCAGCGTACAAGCGTTTTGAAGTGATATTGGTTCAATTTAAGTTGAGCTTCATCTGACCCTATCATTTTGCTCAAAATCCTCTTCATCGAAGCACTATATTTAGGAACCATTCACAATACTGTATACGTCTATCACGGTAATCTTCACTCAATTGTGAAACATAAGATTTCCATCTGCTGCTTTCAGAATGCGCAGAATGCTCAATCCTGTCTCACGTCCACACTTTTACTTGACGTTGGGGTAAGTGTGGGAAATGTTCCAATACTGTAGCCGAGGAAGCGCGACTTGCTGCTGTGCGAGGCTTGCCAGATCGTCCCTTCTGTACATCACAAAATTGTACCATGAGTTTCAAACTGATATGTGCAATTGTTAGGCGTGCTGGTGGTTCATCTGCATACTCGCGCTTTCACAGTCGTTGTACTTCAACAGCATTTTCAAATTTCCGATTTTACTTTAAACAGCTACTCGAACGACAATCGTGTTTGCGAAATTGTTTCACTTCGCATACTTTCCTTCTGATAGCTTGCAGGTGACTCTCCACCATCACGCCACTAACTCTATCTGCGCGATCATTATAGTGCATGTTGCTACCGTCATTCACTTCCATTTTGAAAGGTAACACACGGATAACAAGTGTTAAAGTGTGTATATATTATATTAAACTACCCTATACATAAAAATTAAAGTAAGTACGTTTATGTCCACAAAACTGAAGAACCACTAAACCGATTTTAATGATTTTTGGCATGAACTTAGTCCTTGATCCCTCCAAGGATTTTATAATGTTACTTTGATGGACCAATTATCAGCAGTAGAGATAATCTACCATCAGAAAATCCATTGGCTTGTTCAAAACAACTATGAAACAAATCAATTATTTACATTCTACATTTAAAATATCGATTGTTGCAAACCAGAAATTGCTTACTATTGCAATGCCAGCTAAAAAAATATCACCTTGGAAGGAAAAGCTACATCAACACAAACTATTCGTTTCAGTGAAGACATTATTACAAAGGAACGTAAACGTTAGAAAAATGAGAGCTAGCACATATTTGTCGTACAAATGAACGTGAAAGAATCAGAAGGATCCGTACTTCACATTTAGTCCAATTAATTTCACCAGGGACAGATCATAAGAGGTTCTCCGGGCGCCCCAGTTGTTAGTGTTGTCAATCAATTTGAAAAATGGTTTTGTTACTATGCCATGAGACGTATTTGCACCAAAGTTGGCATTAAGGTACTGAGATAGGTGATAGATAACACTTCGTGCACTGCAGTTGCACGTGTTTCCATACTTTTGATCGTACGCGCAATACATTTTGGATTTACTTCCTGAAACAGTGTTATTAACCCATTTTTAAAATTCCCAGCTGAGAGCGTTGGCTCATTCCACGTAAAACCACCCAGGCCATGTCATCCACCGACTCAGATTTTAATGAAACTTCGTGTACTTGTTAACACTACTAAGGTATGAAGACCTGCAAAATTTTTCTTCCGCTATCGTAAGAGTTAGTGAGAAATACGAGACAAAAATTTCAGAACTTCTAGCATCCCTGCACTCAGAAAAACGATTACATTGCCAGTAATGTAAATGTAACATTTCCAGGATTACGTAGGTTGCGTACGTAAATACACACGGAACACACGTAATACGTAAGAAACCCACGTTCAATGAAATTGGTGGTTAGTGGTGCCTGCATTACAAGTAATGGCAAGTGGAAAAAGTAATTATTCTTGATGTTCCCTACGTATTACTGTTGTTCCTCCATGTCACAATTTTTGGCCGTACGGAACATCCTGCCGACTGGTAAACCGAATAACGTGACGTCATATAGGAACACAGCCCAGCAGGATGGGACCTCCTGCCAAGAATGAAATAAGAAGTCAGTATATACATTACAGACGACAATTTCCTATGTAGTAGCAAGAGCCGCCTGCAGTAACACTATAATGCTGGAAACACATGATTTGCAGGACAGTACTGGTATCAACTTTCCATGAAGAGGGAACGTGCATATGTGGACAGTGGAAACAGAATTGCCATGCAAATACTGCGGTAGACACAGTCTGGCAGGAGCAGGTTAAGTGTATTGCGGAATGTGAAATGTGTTGCAAGTTGTTGTGGTGTATTATAAGTAGTTCGCGAGATGGCAGCACAGTTTTGTTCCTTGGAAAAAGCTAAAATTATAGTTAGTATGTACGGAAGATCTATTTTAATGTAAACATGAAATGCAACAAGATTAATATTATTAGTATGTGATAATTTAAAAATTTCTGAATGTATTTATGTTACTGCTCATATGTGAAAGAACAATGCGTGCAATCATATTCTTGTATCAAGTTGAGAAGTTAGGTTATCGATGTAGATACTAACATTAATCGTATTTAACGTTTGATTTATGAAAGAGTAAAACACTTGAATTTCGAATAAATTTAATTTACTTCTCGGGGTATTTTGCTCTAGAATGAAGTTAGTAATTTCAATCATATTGAAAAAAAGGAGGAAGTACCATACAATGACCTTACCGGTGCATAATCCATTCTTTCTGTCTGGTACATCTATACATTCTAGGAGTTCTAGAGGTCACTCGCGTACACAATGTATGGACCATCATGCCAGGCAGGAGGGAACCTACAACTACGGCAGATGGTCGGTCAGTACGTAAGGGGCAGAACTACAGGAAGGCACGACGGTGGCTACGTACTGCATGTTTGTGCAAATTACTTCATAACGTCATTAAAACAAAGTCATGAAGTCTTGCCTGCAGTTCTTCTGCCAGGCAGGAGCCAACAGCATTTGACACAATACATACCCGATAATGTTGCTAACTACGTCTGCACCGTACGACTATACTCGGAAACGCAAGATTTGTAGGACGAAAAGTACAGATTTAAGGCCGTTCCGTCCGTAAATTCTAGGAATTTTTTTCTCCGTTCGGTCGTTCTCGAGGCCTTCCAATATTTCGTAGGGCTTAATACAAGAAATCATATCTCAGTATCTAAGTAATGTATCACTTGGAAATTTCTACCTGAAGTTGATGTAAGTCTGTAGAGCTAACAAAAAAACATTGAGATTGCTGTACATTAATACTAAAAAATGCACCCTTGCACTTCAAAATAGTTATTTCTTGTGTAAATTTCTAATTTTATGTAATGCGCATTATCACTATGTGGCGGAACAATTACCTTGCCACTCTCTTTTTAAAAAACTGAACCTTACGATATGTTCTAAGAAACTATGAAATAAAACTAGTGATTTTTAAGTGATGCGGTTAGTAATTCTCGTTTAACCCTTAAAGGCCGACGCGCCAGCTTTGTGTGTTGTCTGTAAAGCGTTATTGCCATTGATGGGAGCATGATATTGGCACACTATTGCCTCGATTCAGTCACACAGGTCTCAAGTACTCACTAAGATAAGATAAAATGAATTTTATGGGCAGTATCAGCACTTTGGCTTACAGCCGTCCCGATGCAAGTACTCACTAAGTATATGTGTTGTTGGTGTTGAAGTGTGTGAGGCGCAGAGAAGTGAGATAACCAAAAACAGAAACATTCATTTTTGAATTTTATAATGACATTTTCTGCTTGTCGAACTATTATATAATCAATCTGAATTTAATTTTAAAATTGAATTAATTTTCCAAATTTACAGTTCATTATCTTTCAAATGATATAAAAATGCAGGCTATATTACAGTCAAGGGAGCCATTACCAGATTATTTTACAATTTTTCCATTGGGAAGACGTACCTTGTTAAAAATAATTTATAGATAGGAACGACAGGGCCAATACCTAGTACAGATCAAAACACAATTTCGTACTTCTTTTTATAAACATTTATGATAGTTACATTTTAGTCTTAAAAAATTTAGAAAGCAATACAAAATAAATGATTGAACATTTCCACTACATGTGTTAGGGCTACCGCACACTGACGACAAGACAGTCGTACGACTGTTGTACGACTGTCGTGCTCGATGTAAGACACTTCAACGACAAAACTGTTTTGTCGTGATACCCGCGCACACTGGGGACAAATCTGTCGGCGGGAAAATCTGAACAGAAGCACTGTAGGAATAGCACTGGCCGGATCTCTTGTGAACTCTGTGGAAAATGGATATCGTGGAAACTGCAGTGTTTTGTGCTCTTGTTGTTCGGCGAAAAAAGAAACTGAAACGAAAATGTAGACAATACTGGGTGCATCCTCTTTATAGTTCTAGCTTATTGAAAAAGTTTCACACTTTGTACGAAGATCTACGCGAGCATCAAACGGTTTTGCGTAAAATATATACGCACTTTAAACAGCGATTCGAAATTCTCGTTCATTCATCCGCCATTTTGATTCAACATGATGGTTCTTTAAAAATCGATTATTTGAATACGATTATGTAAGACATCTTTATAATTAATGGCTCAAATTTAATCGAAGTTGAACGAATTTGAAGAGGAACTTGAAAGCATAATATTATCTTGCATACATCCATCATCTTAACTTCGTTTTTTTTTTTTTTCGTTAGTTGCTTGTCAACTTGAATTAGCTTCAATGGTCTATCATATGAATACCTGATTGCACCCTCTACTCTTCGATCTATTGTCAAAGATTGTTGTGACAAGATTTGGGGAAAACTACAATCAATTTACATGCCGGATGAAATAAAAGAAGAAGACTGGATGAACATAGCTAACACATTCAGTGAACGTACCAATTTTCCCAACGTAATCGGAGCTCTTGAGGGCAAACATATTCGACTAGTAAAGCCAGATAATACAGGTTCAAGATATTTCAATTAAAAAAAAAACACTGGCGTAACAGGCCTATAGGCCCTGAGTCTGCCCCAACGCCATCTGTCCGTGTTTGGTGTAACTACGTCCACCTGATAACGGCGGTGTGGTCAGCACTGCGCGTACCTAATCACGAACAGGCGTAGGGGCTTACCAGACCGAGTGTGGCCGTCACGTCTTTATTCACGTGACTCCCCAATTTACCTCACGACGCTGGGTGGACGCCGAAAAGTGGGACTCCAGCCGGGAACTGAACCCGGGACCACGCGGACATGAGTCCAAAGCTCTAACCACTATACTGTGTTTGCTCCGGTCCATTTTGATATCTGAATGAATTTAGTACGTACAAAAGATTGCATATGTTTTACTGACACCTTTTGTGAGTGTCCTCTTGACAGTGTTTCATTATATTCAAATCAAAGCAGGGGAGCTGATGTCAGGTAGTATTTATCGAGCTATTTCACAACCCCAGCCGGAGCATTACCATGGCAATACAATAAAATGTAAGTTACATCTTTGTTGAAAGCTATGCAGATTTGTAAATTACCTGTTGAAAGATACATTACGAAGTTCTGAAATTCCATTTTATCAAAACGAACCCTTTCATGTCCAAATTATTTCAAGTTTGAATTTCTATTATTAATCCAATATAACATTTTGTGGTTACCAGAATTTTTAGTCTAGGTGATGACGTCACATTGCACCTCGCAATTATATATCCCAAATGGGCACAATTCGAATTAATTTTTTCCAATGAGCCTTTGATTGAAGCAAATCCATAGAGTGAAGGTAAAGGTTTAAAAAAAGGTAACGTTATTCCCTGTGCGATACGTACATGCCGTGAACGGCGCATGGGGGATGTGAAGGTAGCGATCCACCTTTTCTTGACCTACGGTACGAAGTGAGGTGGGGTGGTCAGTCCCACGCTCGACCGTATTTACCTTCCCAAGGTGCCCAGGAGTACCAAGGACACTATGGTACTCAATTTGCTAGAAGGCTGAGTGGACCTTGGAGCGCCAGGCATGGGAACACAGCGAGAAAAGTCTCCAGTGTCCTGCCCGGGATTTGAACCCGGGCCGACCGATTCGTAGTCATACGCGCTACAGCCTGAGCCACGGCTATTCCCATAGAGTGAAGGTACAACTTTTAATTTCTAATCTCCTTTTTACACAAAATTTCAGATTTGTTCAATTTTGGGTTATAACAGTTGTATTGTATAATAATTTAAAAAAAAACATTCAAGGAATAATATTTACATTTCGACTTACAAATTCTTCATCATATATGAATAAAAATTTACAACAATAGTGGAAATATGTTTTGTTCTTGAAAAGTAATAAACAACGAGGTCTTCCGAATACTGCGAATTCTGCATCTTCTACAAGCGTTTCCTTTTTCTGGAAGATGATCTCCAACTTGAGACAGTCATACTCAATCAGGTACACCGACAGTTCCCCGTTTGTGATGAAAATGGCGAAAGTTTGTTATAGCGGCGATGAGCTTGCGAGTTCCATAAGCCA
>JAGDQP010076365.1:0-10062 GCA_022664845.1 Lepisma saccharinum
AAAAATATTTAAAGCCTATTCTTAATAATTGCTCATATCGTTAGAACCGTTTCACACATTCTATTAAAATAATTTTACTTATTAATGAAATGCTTGCAGTATATTGCAGTATTCTTTCTAGAATTTTTACCTTCTAATATGCGTACTTGACAACACAAAACCATTTCAACTAGCTCCTATAGTTCATTAAGCAGTAATACACATTCCATTGCCACCCCGATGTTTCAAGGTTGCTGGTTCGATATTTTTCTGGTTTGCCAATTCGAATTTGCGACACCCTGGATTATTGACGTTCGCACTATCCACGATCAGGCAGAAGTGAATGAGTAGCGTTTAACCAGAAACGGGTATACAAAAAGATTAAATAAAAGTCACTATAAATGGATAGAATAATATTATATATAGAAGAATAATATTAATATAGAATAATATTATAGAAGAATAATATTAATATAGAATCGCCTTCATACCAGTGACGAAGACTTGCCTTCATATCAGTGACGGATTTAGATAGGGGGCGCGGGTGGCGTACCACCTCTCCTCAAGGGAAAATATTTGACTTTTACAGCATTATTTCAACTTGGCCTCATAGAAAGCATCCTCCTTGTTTGGTTTTGATTTACCGAAAATTCCCCTGGTTGTTCCTCAGTTTAGCACCCCCACCTTACCAAAATTCTGGATTCAGCTCTGTTGCATATTTGATATTGCTTTAAGCTCAGCTGGACCATGCATTCACTTCTTATATACAATGCCAAGACACTCCCCTTCATGTGAAGATTTTAATAAGGAATCTTTATGGAATTCCAGTTCAGCGGATTACCCAATATGCAAGAGAAATATACCTAAAAGCCATCAATAACAATTCATATTCATCAAATGGCCAGTAACAAATGTCAGGTTTCTTAGTAATGAAATTTACTTTGTATTAATACTCGCTTTATAGAATATTACAACGACTAGACTTGAACAAACCTGAAAATAGGCCCCATTAATTTAGTAACATCTCATAATAATCGAGAATATAAGAAACACTACTGCCACAAACTCCTAATAAATTAACTTTTTTGGTAGTATACGGTAGTCAGTGAACGTCTGAGCGACACATTACTCGAGCATGAGGTAGCAATTTTCCCATTGTTTTAAAACTTTTCAAGGCATAATTTCTTAATCCTAGTTTCACTACTTGAATGCGGAAGAAAAGTGGGGGGGGGGGCACTGCACCATCTCTCCCCCTAATCTATGACCATGTAATCCTCCCCCTTGCACGCAACATATTCCTCCGTTAAGCAGTGGGCCAGGCCAAAAAATGAAACCGAAATCCACCCCTGATAATAATATGCAAGAGGATGTAAAGTGGCTTGAGAATTTACCCAGTGAAAACTTTGTATCTCATCTTGAATTTCGAAGCGTAATTTTCGACAAAATCAGCAAATACTTTGCAATCAGTATAACCGAAGTTGACGTTACATTCCTTTAAATATGCAGATTTGATCTTTTGATATATAGTGATGCTGTTTGAGGGACAATTTCTGTATGAGACTTCCAATGGAACTCAAAACAATGGTTGTTAAGATGGATATGATTGTGAGACCCAATATCCAACACACAACTGTTCGTTACATAGCACAGGGCAGAACTAAATTATTACTACGAGCTGATTTCAGTAGTAGGCTGATAGTGCTGCTTCATACAAGTGCATGCAATATGGTGTCATGTTCAGAATTGCAACGATGTGCAAGTTCTTAAGACTATCACACATGCTTGTTAGGAATTGTTTCTGTTCATGTTTGTTTGTAGCATGATATTTACTGTTATAGTCATATTTCGTTCCATTTTCACATGTATTATTGTATTGTACATTCACAAAATATATGCCATTGCCCTGTACTTTGACATCATTTTCTACGTAACTTTCCAACGTTACAGTTTGTATACCTGCAAACTCTAAAACTCCTCTTTTATACTATAAGTACAATATGAAATAAAGGTAATTTAGCGGAACTTTCAGAATTTTCGCACTTCCCCCATCCGAGATATTCAAGTGCAAACATTGACAAAATTCCATATGTGGCCATATTTAATGGCTTATAAAATCATCACGATTTAGTTGTACGATCTCCTATTTCGTCCAGCTGTACATTGTATGGAGACAAATACAAAGTCCATATAGGACATTTTTAGCTCAATTCCTTCCTAGAATATTCAGGGCTTAAAAATGGTAATTTGGCTGATGCTCACTCATGATTTTGTGGCATTATTTCAGGCACATAGAATTGAGAAGATAAAAAGCTTTCAGCGCTGCATTAAAGATCACTTCATTACCTTTCCAATGTTGTTTGTGTCATATCTGCAGCACGTTTCATTTCTGAGATATTGCATTTCGCGTGCATCGTGATTTTCTCATGATTTGCCCCCACACCATGTTGGAAATATGGCCGCTGTTTCCATACGGAATGGAATCCGATATTACTAATCATACACTGTACTATTGTGTTTACGAAACATGTACCAATATATGTGCAAATTATTATCAGAATTTTCAAAAAATGGTCGTGCAACCACCATCGGGTGATTTTCGGTGGAATGACCCTTAGTACACCGGCATGGGGCACCACAAATGCTGAGTTGATTTGTTTCGAGACTTCAGCATTAGTATATCAATTAAACTGATGAAATTGGTATTGTTACTGTATGAGTTCGGAAAATTAATTTAGTATTTATGAGGGCGCATCGAAAATTTGGAAGAGAGCGCCGATTGATTTAGATCCGGCTCTGTCTCAAACAGATTTATTTTCCAGAACGATTAAAAAAATGCGTGATTGCATAACTAACAGGAGTAAATTACATACATTTCAACGAAAGTAAGCTGTAATTTTATCAGTAAAAGAGACGGTAATGCCTGGTTTGATGCTAATGATAACGCTTATCATCTGTACTCATACGGAAAGTCGTCTCATTCGTGCTTATTTCGACACAATGTCTGAGATACATGCTTCCTTTGGGGATATCCGTTGAACAATTTCGGAGTAGGCATTTTTGAATAGAGCGGACTAAAAGTCTTTGAGGGTACCCTGCCGCCCCAGTTCTATTGTTAATGGTACCTTTCATTTTTTCACACTTTCGGCTGCCTGTAGCGTCGAAAACATTTGTGCATCCTCGATGGTCTATACTTTTTTTTTCTTATTTTCCTGTCAGGAATCTCGGAGATTTGTCAGTGTTATTTTTCAACACCCTGTATATATAATTTGTTAACGCAAAATGGCAAACAGGCGATAGGCCAA
This sequence comes from Lepisma saccharinum, assembly GCA_022664845.1. Taxonomy (NCBI): domain Eukaryota; kingdom Metazoa; phylum Arthropoda; class Insecta; order Zygentoma; family Lepismatidae; genus Lepisma; species Lepisma saccharinum. The sequence continues at coordinate 3,282 of JAGDQP010076365.1, forward strand.
CGTCTCGAAGGTCCCGGGTTCGAGTCCCGGCAGGGACATAGTTGTTTGTGTATTTTAATTAGGCTGTAAATAGTCTAATCGTGAAGGGCCGAAGTCCAAAGTTACTAGACTGGCCCATATAAAATAAAGTTTACCAAAATGGCGAACGAGCGCTATCCACAGAGAACGTGATCTTTTGTCTGCTTAGAGGCACTTTAGTCTGTGTGAGTTGGCAACGCGAAGTGAATGAATGGCTACAGCGAGCTCCTTTTCGTTTTTTATTTAGTGGCCAAACTGGCATCGCTGTTACCATAAGAGCAACAGTACACTCGTAAGTGTAGACAGATATAATAAATAGTATCGAGGTGTTTTTGTTCATCAGGTTTACAAAAATCGGGACAGATATAAAACGACTGCAACAAAAATATACTCTAAATCTTAATAACGCGCATGCTTAATGATTCTCAGATACTTTGTACACACCTGACTGCAATTTCAGCGCATTTAAATTGGAGAAGGAAAAATAGTTGCTTTCAAAGTAAAAGAGAAAGAAAAGAAAGGGGCACAGGATGGCAATGTGAAACACGTTCAGGCATGGTTTTGAGCATCACATAAAATAAAATAAGTAGCTTCTATGACGTTTCCTTCAACAAAATTTTAGTACATTAATAGTAAATCACTAATATTCATAAAAATCTTAATTTAGATTTTTTTAAGTCCTAGAGACTTACTTTGTTTGGCCTTCTGATATGAGAATTTCCCGCCTAAGTTGAAGGTACGATACCAGCATTTGTTTGGTGTGACTGAGGAAAACCCCTGGAGAAACCTCAGTCAAGAGTGTCCGCCGCTCGAACCCAGAACTTCTCGAAGCTAAGCTACAGCCGCTTGGTCCAACGTTTCCAACGAGACGAAATGGAGGCTGTTTCGTTTCCTAAAGATGTATATTCTACATTACGATAGCACTATCTCGTCTCGTGACAACACTACACTCATTGTACGCGACCGATGAATGATATGAAGTTAGTGGTTGGATTGATGGAAAGGTTTATTGATTCACTGAGTTACTAACATGCTAAACGAGCTGGTGAGCTTCTAAAGACGGGACCCACAGTTTTTGGTAAAGTGAGCTTCGAACCTTTGCATTCAATTGACCCTGACGGGAATTAAATCCGTGACCACAAAATGGTTATTGTATTCGCTCTTTGGATTTGCAGATGCTGGGACCTTCCGATGAGAAAAGACATACAGGGTGTTGCAAAATAACACGACAAAACCACCCGGGAATTTTATGATTTGTTTCTATTAGTTATTCATTTACAAGAAAAGGACTTTAAGTCATGATCGTCAAATGTATGTCTGCATTTGTTTTTCGAAAGATACAAAAAATAGAAGCTCAAAAAATCAAACTTCAGGAGCAACTGTGCCCTAATATGTTTTTAACGCGCAGATTTGTGTTGATTTTGTATTGTATGGGAAAAATTGAATTGCCTGCAACTTTATACGTACAGGCCGAAAATCTGATTGGTCGAAAATCGCAAAAATAAGTTTCTGCAAATCCCAAAAAACGTTTTTCTTTTCCCTTGAATCAGAAACGAGTTACTGCAAACTGATTCATATTCAATACAGAATCTGATTTCTTATTTCAAAAGCTTCAACATGATGTATCATAACTTTGTTTTATAATCCTTAATTGCAAGGATATAATATTTTTTGTTTTCACGTGTACCAGCTCTCTCCAGAGAAAAGCATTGTTAAAATGGCCGAAAACCCGAAAAACAAAACGTAACCGTATGAAACACCGCTTTAGCAATCGTAATAGAATATAAAAACAAGTGTTTGTATGTACAAAGTTGCAGGCAATTCAGTTTTTGGGCATGGAATGACTCGTACAATAAAATAACATACAATACAAAATCAACACAAATCTGCGCGTTAAAAACATATTAGGGCACAGTTGCCCCCTGAAGTTTTTGATTTTTTGATCTTCTAATTTTAGTATCTTTCGAAAAACAAATGCAGTCAAAGATTTGGCAATCATGACTTAAAGTCCTTTCTTTGTTAACAGCCACGAATAACAATAGTAGTTTTTAACTTCTTTTTTTTTTTTTTTTTTCAATTTCATCGTACATTTTTATAATAATTTGACTCTATACATACAGCCAGGTATACTTTGAAAGATTATATGTGATAACAATCTTTCTCGGAGACTGAAAGTGGTCGTCTGTTGATGTACCGACGTTAATGAGAAAAGTACGTCTATTTTACCAGACTTAATATCCTGCAAAATAAGAAACATGTGAGCATTCCAGTGTCCTTTTTAAAGTAGAAATTTACCCCGTGGGTAAAGCTGGCCGACAGACTTAACTTTGGGAAGGCAGTGGGGGTTCGAATCCTACTCATGGCTCTCTTCAGTAACCAGGAATATCGAAATGTTACCTCTTTCCTTCTCTCACAAACAGGGGGAAAAGGGGAAGCGGAAAAGATGGGCTACTGCGTAACATGATTTCCAGCACAGACATGAACAATGCAATTCGCGGACCCCTTTAAAAAATATTTATATTCCGTTTCTTTACGTAACGTAAATAAGCAGAAATATTTAGATGATATACAGTAAAATATTTTTATCGACAATGTTTTAAATTAAATATTGCCTGCTTGCATGATCAAAACCGAACGGACGTAGCTCAGTTGGTAGAGTTTTGGCTTTGCATTCGGAAGATTCTGAAATCAAATCTAGCGTCTTGCCATTTTTACTGGGTGTTTTCTAGTGAATTCCTCAGTGAACACCATGCTAATACCGGGGTGGTTCATTCAATCAAGACTTTGACCACCTTTCTTCTTCCATCTTTTCTTCTACCATATCACGGACTGAGCCAAAGATGCGTAAAGGACATTAATGCAATTCAGATCAGTTCGTGTGATCACAGAGTAAATACGTATACGTATGTACTCTGTGGTGTGATGGAAATCCAAGATGAGTGCAAGAAGAGAACTTAAATTTCATTTTCTATGGGTGCAGAGATCTTGACTTAGTAATAATAAAAAAGAAGGCCGATAGCTCACAATAATTTTCCTTTTGATTTTAAAATGTATTCTCAACCAAATGTATTTTAATTTTTTGTGCCCCCACAACTGTATGTTTTTCTTTGATTTTGCATGACGAAATTATATATCAGTTTCTTCTTCTTTATTATATTTAGAAATTTTATTAGAATTTCAGTCTGAAGTTGTTGGGTCGAAGTTGAAATACTTTGTATTACTAATGTTCCGTCATAATGAATTAAGAGCATAATACATAATATTAACTCAAACAACCAAGATGTTTCATTGTAACGATAATAATAGGATTGAATTAATATTTTTAATATTAATAAGACTGAGTTAGAATTTTAGAAAAGAGCGCGTTTTTTTTTTTGTAACGAGTAGAGGCGCACAACTGAAGTTGCGGCCCGACCGGGGCGGGGACAAAATCTGTTGGTTACGCTAATGTTATAACGCCAAGACTGTACTGCGGAAATGGTAACATACACTCATCAAAAAACCTTGATAAATAATTTATTACCTTTATATAATTTCACCCCCAAGAACCAATTTTCAGTTTTATGTGAGGTGATGAAAACCAAGGGATAATTCTTCATCAGCTCCTGCCCGGCAGATATAACTCTGATTTTATTGCTTTAATCCATTTCATCAACTTCGATCTTTGCTTTCGGATAAGAAAAAGGGTTTTTGTCTTTACATCAAAGTTCACCCCAGCATTAGTCTCAGTAGGATTGAGGGGAAGATCTGTCAATATAGCCGACTTCCGATTCTTCGGTCATACGTAGATCTGCCTCCAAACAGAACGTCCATCATCATCAATGTTCAAACATACTCCGCAACCGCATGTAGTTCATAGTAGCTTAAGTTTTGGGTAGATACAAGTTCTGTGTTATTTGATACCAGCAGCCGATCATGCTGACTGATGTTTTTCCATCAGTTTTCCTTAATCACATCAGGCAAGTGACGGGATGGTATCTTCAGCTGAGGCCCTGAACGACCCCTTCCCGCATTCTTTCATACTCTATCCCGGCCTGAACCATAGGTGCCTAAAGGCCATAGAAAATTAAAATAGTTCTAGTATGAACTTCAGAATTGTGACAGTGGAAAGCTTGAAGCAGCATAAATTTTCTCAAGGTTCTAAGTAGAATCCATTGTGAACTAAAGAAGCTGATCCTGTTATCAAAAGCTAGGGTGACTGATCAGTATTATGCAGACCGATGTTATTGTAATCACGAGAACATCATCCCAGCTTTCACTAAACTGTAATTAATCCGCACTCTGAGAATAGAAAATGTAATTATGAATAAAATTGAATGTTAAAATCTTACCTGTTAGTGGTTGTACCTCGAGGAAAACGAAAACTGTAGCAATCCAAACTAACCACAAAACGTTACGTCTTGTTTCGGAGGCATGGACCTGTGAGTGTTCCGAGCAATGCACATAAGTTTGAAATGGATGTGGGCGACGAAGGAACTGGAGTTCGTTGTTAAGCAGTCACTTCAGTCCCGTTAGTAAGTAACCCAGCCTTCACTGACTTTTGTTCCATGTGACTAGAGCCATGCGGAAAGTGGTTCTTGCCTTTCTTTCTTTCTGACCATATTTAATCAGATAATGGCCTATATAATCATGGTTGATAAAACATATCCACAGATATACATATTATACTGTCAGATTTTAAGAAAAGACGATGTTATTACTTTTGTGCATGAAAATTGCGTGCATTATCCCAGGTACATCCTTGTGTAATGTGTGGCAGCTTTAATCACACTTGCCATTTCTAAGCTAGCTGATCCGAGCTTTAAATATCCGTTTGTTTTTTGTTGTTGAATGAATTAGGAGGAAGGGATTGAAATTAATTGGGTAAGCAATAGTAACAAAAAATCATGACCACGTTACTTCTAATCTGGATGTGATCTAGAATTTCCTTTACCCTAGTTTTCTGTTTTCCGTTACGAACTAAAACTTTTAAGAATGTGTGACTTGCAGTTGTAAATATATTTAAAAATAATGAACCACAGAATGGGAGAAAATATTAACTTATACTAGTTCCTTGTTGATTTACTTAACAAGTGTCCTTTCCATACCAAAAACTGTATAGACAGGGTGCTTTTAAAAAGGGGTTTACAAACTTACAGGATAGAAAAAGTTCTCTTCAAAGTGAGCAAAACAGTCCTAGTTAATGAAAATGAGTCTAGATCAGCGAAAATCGACCTTGAAAAGTACATTTTTTTGGGTCAAGATTATGAGGAAACTAAAATAGCTATAAAGCTCTATTATTCGCTTGAAACCTGAGATTTGTACTAATTGAATCGATTATTTTGAAAGGGGGATAAGTCATGTTAAGTAAAAATTTCAGAAACTTGAAGAAACTGTCCTGGACTATTGATTAAGAAGGTGCGTGCGCAAGGGGTGCAAATATTATGAGATATAGTGCGAATGAACCCTTATTTACCTTTTTTTTTTGTTCGCACCTTCTCCTTAATTCTTGATTCAGGACAGTTAATTTTGCGTAAACAGGGAACATGTTTTAAGTTTTAGATGACATATCCTTTGCGGTTATGTAACTCACTAAAAAAAAAAGAACTTTTTCTGTGATTTTCGTTCAATACCAATGGTATTAAAATACGTGCACGACAATTATCGGTCGCCAAATCTCAAAAAAATAAAAACATTCCCCACAATAACATAAAATTGTTATTGAACTATTGTTGTGTCTTCCTGGCAGCCGATTTTTTCTTTCTTTCTTTTTTTTTCTTTTTTTTTTTTAGAAATTTGAGTTTGAGCAACGTGCAAAAGTTGTAGAATGTTACGTATGTTTGTTCTCCGAAACACAGCCGGATCAAAAAATATCTAGCCGGGCCACGGAGTCCGTGAAAATTTTAATTTGAAAACTACCGAAACCGGCCATATTTGACATGGCTTCATTTCCCTACCAATGTACAACTTTTCATAACTACTCGAACCCCAGAATGTGGAAACTTGTATCATATTTTTATTACTTGTTTTGAAAAAAAAACACCTTTTAGGCCGATTAAATATTGTTTTAGGATGGCCATATTTGGCATGGCTTTATGTGGTACCAATACACAACTTTTGATGACAACTCGAACCCCAATATCTAAAATAAAAAAAAATAAAAAATCGGTCCACCTAACTATGACGCAAGAAGGTACAACATGTGGCATTAAAATCAACTCCCAACCGCCCCCCACCCCAAACAAAAGGTACAAATCTTTCCGCATTGTTAAAAAAGCGAAACCCGGTCATGTCAGACAGGATGAAAGGATGAGCTCCAAAAATTTTAAGCAGATATTCTGTATTTCAATCCAAACATTCTCACCAAAAATTAAACTCTGCTTTAAATAACGAAGCTAGAGCAATCAATTTTCTCATAACTGGTGAAAACATTTCCACGCTCACACACCCTAAGGGACCCCGGAAAGACTGTGAAAAAGAATATGGCCACTTTATCGTACAAGAACAAGTAACAATTTAGCAGTATTACAATATATTAGTGATATATTTTGGAAGACGTGTGACGATTTCGTTCAATGTAGGGGAATGTCAAGCTTTTCAGCTAGAAACCTGTAATGCTTGGAAACTTGTGGTGTTGATATTAATATTGCTTTTGTAGACAGTATTATATGATAATTTTACTCGTTCCCGTGGTCCTTTGTTGCTGTCGCTAACTTCGGGTAAACACTTGGATGGCGGTGCGGGTTCGAATTATTCTGGCGCCGACCATTCTGACGTAGATTTC
>JAGDQP010076367.1:0-10062 GCA_022664845.1 Lepisma saccharinum
TATGCAGGCTTTCGGATCTCAGTACAAGAACAAGAATATTCATATAATATTAACATAGTTTGTTACATATAATTTGAAGTTTAGATTAGAAATAATATTCTGAAATAGAAGGAAAACAGTACAACTTTAAAGTAATATATAGCTCTAGATAGGATATATAGAATACCAATAAGTGAGACACATAAAAATATTTACATTATGGGAAAGGATCCATGTTATACCATAAATTGCGAAATTGGCATACGTATCATTTAAGTTTCGCTATTTCTAAATTATGTTTAAACTGAATGAATAACTAATACGTTAAAAATGAAACATTTACGTTTCAGTAGAAATTGTTTACAAGATTTATAGAAATAAATGAACGTACAATGTTAGAGATTTTTCGAAACATTCCTGGGAAAAGCTAGCATCTGTTGCTACCTAGGAGTTGTCAGTAATTTGCAATTACTAGGTGGGACAGGAAGACAATGGATTTTCCACCGCGCATAAACAAAGTAGAAGATATATAGAAAATCCTAATCACACCCTTCATCTCCTATTTCCTTTCCTACTGGGATCTCGGCCATTCATGATTTTTTCCCCTTTCCTTGTGCCCTTTTTTGGCTCCTTCGGCGAAGGATACATCGTATGCATCCTTCTTGGCATCCATCTGTGTAGCGTTCAATTGTTTATGCGAAAACTAGCACCTATGGATTAACGCATGAAAAAAGCAAACGCACCTAAAATTGAGGAAGTGATCTCGCGTAAAAACCGGCGATGTGGAGAGTCCCATGCAGGTAGGCATTCTTCTTTTGTGGTATTTGGGAAATTCTGTTCAATAAGATGCATGGCATACAGTATGGAGTTGTAATTTGCAGCAGCAATTGTTTTGAAACAAGAACATTCACAGGAGAAGAAACTATTTATTTTAGATCCATTTAAGCTAAAACGTCTTCTTGCGTTGTGGGGGAGGTTCGTTGCAAAAATAAAATAAGTTTTATGTTAAAGCACTATTCTTAGTAGACGCTGTCTATGGTGATTCATTCTCTTCTGCTCTTGTGCAGAAGATAGAAAAATACTGCAATAAATGATCTGAAGTATTACTGTTTCTTTTTAAATATCGCGTTTTATTGCCTCTTACCCAAATGAATTTAAGTATAACTTTAAGCATCTTTCAATCGGACTGGCATATGGTAAAGCAAAGAATGGGAAAGGTAGTGGTCAGGATCTTACTTACGTGCCACTCCGGTATTCGCTTCGTAAAGAGGGGAACTCTGGAAAATCTATCAGGATGGTCGCCCGTGAGGTTCGAACTTGAACTTTATTTATGACTTTCAGGCATGTAACGCTCAGGATGGGTCAAGGGAGGGGAAAGGATGCGGGTAGGTGTCTGCCGGGGCCTATGTTGAAAGTCCAATCCAGACATTTGCTTGGTGTGGCTAAGGAAAAACTGTGGAAAACCTCAGTCAGGATGAGAAGATGTCGACGAGAGCCAGAGTTGAAGGTACCATTCGGCATTTGCCTCGTGACACTGAAGAAAATCCCTGAAAAAACTGTCAGGATGGTCGGTTTTTGCTATCGAACCTAGGACTTTCACAATGCGAATCCAACGCTCTTCCAGTGATTCTGCCAGACTCCCCGTGGGGTTGTCACTCCAAAATTTTCAAGAATACTCTAAAATTTGTACATAAAAGATCGATAGAAACCGTGCATGACTCCTCCATGACTTTACACTCCCCAAACTGAAAGTACTGGTGGAATCTCTACGCTCAACTAACTGAACTCGAGCTGCTTCGTGCTTTACAGAATTTCACGAGCCTACCACGGGGCAACGGTAAGCAGAATCCATCTTGTGTACATTAATAATGTCAGTTGCAGCTACATTCCACCATTATGAAGGATGTATGGGTATTCAGGACGATTCTTCTTATTCATAACATTTACTTAACACACTATATGAATTGTTGTTCTATTGAGGAATAGCAAATGTCACATAATTCATTTCAAATAAATTACAGGAATTCAAAATTGACTACACTTGCTCTGTAAACATTATAGCAATTTGTTGCACACATCACGTTGTTGATAATTTATATAATATCACTTCTTTTGCAGTGCATTTTGAACGCTAATAAACCTTTCGACTGATTTATCAAGATAATAATACAAATTACAAACAGCATTGAAACATTTATGTATGGTAACTGTTCCCAGGAATCTTTCAAAGGGAGGAGTTGTAATTGTAATGAAAGACCTGCTCACTGATCAATACAAATAAGGAATAAATAAGGAACGTGACCAAGAGCGCCCATGTTGTGATTCTCAGGGGGGAGGCAAGAACAGCGCCCATACACAGAGTGTTTTGTTTTGTTTTGATGACATGATCCTCTCATTTTGTGCTATAGTAGTATATCAAGATAATAATACAAATTAAAAACAGCATTAAAACATTTATGTGTAACTGTTCCCTGGAGTCTTTCAAAGGGAAGAATTGTAATTGTAATGAAAGACTTGCTCACTGATCGGTACAAATAATGAATTTATAAGGAACGTGACCAAGAGCGCCCATGTTGTGATTTTCAGGGGGGGAGGAAAGCACAGCGCCCATACACAGAGTGTTTTGTTTTGTTTTGATGACATGATCCTCTCATTTTGTGCTATAGTAGTATAACATTCTCCGGCTAGTGGGGGAGGCGCGTCCTTAAAAATGACAATGTAAACCATTGTCTTAAAAATACGCGCCGTACAGTAGTCCTTGAGCGGAGGAGAGGAGAAAGCTCACGCGAGCAAAGTATCTTGGGAAACGAGTAGTACAACTGCAAAGTTGTTTTCGTTTCTAAATACTCGTGTTTTTCAAGGATGTGCTTTACTCGCAAAGTGTACAGCGTCCAAAATGCTTCCTTTCTGATGTCCTTCTGAAGATTCCTTCACTGATTCCTTCGGATATCAGCAGAAGGAAGGAGAGACCTTGAGATTGCGCCATAATCAAGACTGTGAAGATAAAATGGAGATGGGAAGGATATGTAGCTAGACGAATAGATGGAAGATGGACGACAAATGCACTACATTGTATTCACAGAGAAAAGAAACGACCGAGGCTAGGTCCAAATAAAGGATGGGTAGATAACACTTTTAGGAGTTACATGGATGAGGATAGCAGAAGACCGAGACATGTGGAGACAAAATGGTCCATGTAACGGGAGAAAAGGTTCCTTCATCCAACCGTGGATAGAAAACTTTTGAACATAGTAATTATTCCCGTTTGTGCCACTCAGCGAAATTAGACACAAAAAACAAATTCCTAAATCAGTATAAGCTCAGAAAACATAATGAAAAAAATAAATACCTTTTTTATTACAAGCTAAAGTATTTTGCATTTCCGTTCCATTGTCAGTTACCAAAACTGCACAATAATATATAAAATATGTACTAAATATACTGTATATTGTATAGAGTAATATATTTTCGTTACAGATGGGACACAATAGAAAGAAAAATGGAACATAATTTCAAGGCTAAATAAGCGTGAGAAATACATATATTCAGGAAAGTGGGGCATTACCGCCCACTTAAGGAAAAATTCTAATGTCTCCGTACTTTTCCGTAATGTCTCTTTTGTAATAAATTAAACATGGATTTGTACGGCATAGTCTAGTTAAAAAATGCAACGAAGATCTTCGGTTGAAAACAATGCACAGGAATCAGTAGATGTTTTTGAATCGCACCATCCGTGTTCGGGCAATGGCGCCCATGTACGGGTAATACCGCCCATGTTAGTGGATTACGTTCATAGTACGATTCTAGAAGATTATACATAAAAATGTAATAATTTAAAAGTAGACCAATATAACTAATTATTTAGGTCAATTACATGAATTAGAGGCAAATGTTGTGTGCACAACAATGTAGTAATTGTACTTTCAACGCTGAAATTTTAGTAGGCCTAGCTTCGATGGTGCGTAAGTATTGGATGTTAAATATTCACTAAAATGTAAAAAACTTGTTTCTAGGCTCAATGGAACTACTATTTAGATTATTCAAAGTACAAAAAGGAAAGATTACGTTTGTGTATATTGTCAGGTATTGTCGACTGCCTTGGTTAAATGCCGCCCACAGTGGGCGCTAATACCCCTCTTTCATAGTTCTAACCAATTACAGTCTTCAACTTATATTTTTAGAAGTGAGAAGAAATTATTAAACATTTGACTCTCTCAATATGAATATGTTTAACCGCAAAAAATTCTGATACAGAAAATAGCTATTACTAATATTTACTTTGACTACAAGATCATATTCGAATTATAACGCAGTAGCTGAAAATACTTTCCTTCACATAAAAGGCTGGAAAGAACGCGGATGTTTTTCTCTGTTGAATGCCTACTCACAGCTGTAAAATATGACACTATTGATTCCGGGTAATTTGATGGGCGACATTACCCACCTGCGCGCTATTCCCACACTTTCATATATATATATATATTAAAATGTTAATTTATCCATTTGAGAACTCTATTCATTGCTATTGCAGATTATCTTTTAAAAAATCTGTTGAATATTTTCTCCGGTCATCGTGATTTGAAGGAATGAATAAAATATCTTTCAATTGAACCAAGAAATTATTGCGAAAATAAGCTTGTTTTTTCGAAACCATTGCACGTAGGAGGGGTACAAAAAATTCGAAGTATGAGGCAAATGTAATTTGCTTCGAAATAGCTATTGTATAATACCCAGTACAAATATCGCATTATTTCACAAAGCAAAGGACGTGGCATTGAGAGATTTTGAACAAGTGTTTGGATGACTGCTCACAATTGGCTTCACAATCTCAAATTTGCCGACACATAAAAAAGGACAGATTCAACCAGGGAAACAAGGCACCTTAACTTTCAAACATTTCCATACGATCTCTTCTCTCTCCGGCCCTTTCATCAATCCTCATAGCGGGTCCCAACATTGGCCTTTTCTACCTCCATCCTCCCACCAAAGAGTAGCTAATTGAACCCCCTAATTTCCTCTGTGCTGAAACTGTCCCAAAAATATTTGTCGCGACCATAAACAGCACTAACATCCCAAGTCCTACATCTGCAAATTGTTCTCAAGCGACATACTCCCTTTCAAATTCGAAGGGATGACCGGGCGGCAAGTGTGTCCCAATTCTATTTTTGCAACTATAATAAATAACCGTTTCACAAAGATAACCAAGGGAGAAATGTCACTGCATTTTGCCAACTTCTCATGAAATTTTCGCCACAAACAGTTTTATTGTCTGAGTACAGACTACTGAACGCTCTGACGGTTTTAACAACATTGAGTGATAAGGCGAGTCAACGCTGCATCTTTCCCCAGATCCAATACTGTTCGAATTACTATCATTTTAATTTCTAGTTATTATGAATACAAATTGTAAATCCATACTTGTTAAGAGAAATGTTAGAATTATGAAAGAATATTCCAGGACGGGTGCCGCCCGTACTGGCCCCACCTTGGCTACGGGCCTGTTATATATAGCCCCATAGTCACTCCCTCACTCACTCATCAAAATTCCCAGGCCAAACTACTGGAGCTAGAAACACCAAAGTTGGCACGAAGGTGTATGATCAAGAGTAGGTAAAGGAAAAATCCGACATTTTTTCAAAAGTGAATTGGATACAAAACGGCCGCCGAACTCATTGTTGTATAGATCTAGTCTGGTCTGGTCTAATAGCTAGTGCGGAATTGGCAATTAATTACGCCCATCCATGGCACTTTTTGTTTAAATAATTGCTGTTTTTAATAATATGTTTAATATATGAACAGTCTATCAGTCTTTATAATTGCTGTTTTAATGTCACTTGATTACCAGTTGCTATGGTTACAGTCCGCCATAGGCGTCAGTTCAACTCTTTAACTCTAGTCACACTCACTATTATGGTGTATTTTTCACTATCAATTTTGAATTTCAAACTTGGATCTCTATTACATTAAGCACTGAGTCACTATACGATGTATGTTGTTAAATTTTCTATGTAATAAGTCCAAAATCACTATGTAGTAGAGTTAATTAATCACTACGAATTTCAGCGGCTTGCATCCATTAAGCCGCCATCTTCAATCATTGTTGTATAGAATACACAGCCTAAACCGCTGAAGCGACTGAAATGAAATTTGGTATGACGGTACATTATCGCTAGTAGGTAACGAGCATATAAAAATGTTTCCAAAGACGCCATCTTGGATCCAAATTGGCAGATCCCAAAAATACGTTTTCTACATCGTTTGAAGTAGAGACACAAAATTTGGCATAAAGGTGTATTATTGACAGTAGTTTAGGAAAATATTACAACATTTTGAAAAGTCACCATTTTAAATCCAACATGGCCGCCAAGCCCATTATTGTATAAAATACACAGCGTAAACAGATGAAACTACTCAGGTGAAATTTAGTACGAAGGTATATCACTAGAATATTAATAAAATAATACGAGATGTATTCAAAGACGCCATCTTGGATCCAAAATGGTGGACCCCAAAATCACTTTTTTACACCGTTGGAGCTGAGATACGAAATTTGAAATAAAAGTGTATTATCACAAGTAGCTTACAAGGGAAGTAACAATGAGCTCATATAAAAACCTACCTTAAAATTTCACGCAGACGAAGGAAGTCCCACTCAAAGACCATACACAAAAAATCAGCTGCTCTTTTGAACTGGAAATACCCGAAATGGCATGTTGAAATGTCGCTCACCACTGTCAGCAAGTGCACAATAATAAGTGCACTACCACCCCTTGTAAACTGCGTGTTAATGAGAAAAAGTGAATAACAACAACGTGGGTACATACTAGACCAAGGGGGAAATCGTATGGTAGGGTGGACCTTGACGGTGGCCATCTTTGAATTCAGGTCAAGTTTTTAAAATAGGCATAGGGTAATGTGATACATGATTTTGGATTAGAATTTAATCAGAAAAACAATGGTAACGTTTGTTTTAAGACGTGTTAAAATGTTTCAGGGAAATTAATTGTTTATGTTTCCGTTATGCACAAGTCCCTTACAAATACAACGCCTTCTAAACTGCGTGTTAATGATAATAAGTCAATAACAACATGGTGGATTGTATATGAAGTCGAGAAGAAAGTCTTTGATAATGGGAAACGTGACGGTGCCCATCTTGAAATCCGCCATCTTGAATCAGACACAAATATTGTAACTAGAAAGCATAGCGTACAACACCTCATTTTAATAGCAAATGTTCTCACCAATCCAGTGGTATGTCTATTTTTGCTCTATCGTTAACCAGTACGAAGTTAGGGCTGCTGTGATTGTGTACGAAACGTCGATAAGTCGCTCTTTTAAATGGGTAACAAGTTAATTTACACCGCATATGTAAATTAACCGCAGTCCAGTTAGCACTTTGCTGAAGGTTGGGTGTGACTTGGAACGCAAAATGGCTAACAATAAACAGGAATGGAGAACATATTGAACAATCCCTTGAAGCGTTCGTTATCGTTGGTTTCTTACCTCTTTTAATTAGTGCACATTAAAAACAGTCTAACTTCGTACTTGTTAACAATAAAGTAAAAATAGGCATATCATTGGATTGATGAGAACATTTTCTATTAAAATGAGGTGTCGCACGCTATACTTCCTAGATACAAAATTAGTGTCTGATTCAAGGTAGCGGATTTCAAGATGGCCGCCGTCACGTTTCCCCTTATCATGGACTTTCCTCTCGACTTCAAATATATCCACTATGTTGTTATTGACTTATTATCATTAACACGCAGTTTAGAAGGCGTTGTATTTGTAAGGGACTTGTGCACAACGGAAACATAAACAATTAATTTCCCTGAAACATTTTAACACGTCTTAAAACAAACGTTACCATTGTTTTTCTGATTAAATTTTAATCCAAAATCATGTATCACATTACCCTATGCCTATTTAAAAAAACTTGACCTGAATTCAAGATGGCCGATTTCAAGATGGCCACCGTCAAGGTTCACCCTACCATACGACTTCCCCCTAGGTCTAGTGTGTACCCATGTTGTTGTTATTCACTTTTTTCTCATTAACACGCAGTTTACAAGGGGTGGTAATGCACTTATTATTGTGCACTTGCCGACAGTGGTGACCGACATTTCAACATGCCATTTCGGGTATTTCCAGTTCAAAAGAGCAGCTGAATTTTTGTGTATGGTCTTTCTGTGGGACTTCTTTCCTCTGCGTGAAATTTTACTGTAGGTTTCGATATGAGCTTATTGTTACTTCCCTTGTTAGGAAAATATTACAACACTTTGTAAAAGTTGACATCTTGGATTCAAAATGGCTACCCAAATACGCATTTTCCACACCATTCAAGCTAGAGAAATGAAATATTATGTTAAGATGACCATCAAGAGTAGGTCACGGCAATATAATAAAACATTTAAAAAAATTGCCTTCTTTAATCCAAAACGGCCCCTCCAAAATCCATTTTTCAAATAACACTGAAGCTAGAGAGACTAAATTCGGTATGGTTTATGACGAAGATTTGGTTACGATAGATGTGGAAATCTTCCCCTATGGGACGCATCCCTCTGATGGGAAGCATGTTTGAAGCCTTGGGGTGCAGTCCGCCAGAAAGAGTTAGTTTACGATAAAAGGGACACAGCAACCTAAAAAAAAAAAGTTGGCGCGCACCTCTGACGGGGGCTGGGAGCAAAGCGAGTCAAAATTTTATAGTCGCAATATCGTGATATCAATCTGTAAAATAATGTATTGATATTGAATAATCTTTCATACGATACTCGGCGGGAAGCACACAGTAAGTTTGGTAATGCAATCACTGGGGCGCAATAGGATTGCACAAGATTATAGAAAAAAAGAGAAAGAATTCAATCATGTCAGAAAATAATATAATGAGATATATTGAAATATGAAGTACAGCATGGTTAAAGGGCTTTAATATTCGTTTACGCTCACGAACTCCTTATAATAAGATGCGAAATATTATGGTAAGATGAACTTAGATGTTAATACCGTTACTTATCAGTTTAACTACCAAATAATGCGATATTCTATGGCTTGTTTGTATCTAAAGTACTCAATACTGAAACAGATACAGATTAAAAATATATAAAAGTTAAAATGTTGATTGTAGCTAACCTGGCCCTCGGTACGCAATGTACGGGTATACTAAATATTGTAACTACAAAAATGCAAGTTCTACATGAAACATTTTTTTTTGGGGGGGGGATCTGGCCCCATCCCTTCATATGTCCCTTCGCCGTGCAAATTGTAGGCGAGCTAGTGGCGGTCAGCAGGCGTGGGACTGAATGTTGATACGGGAAGGAGGAAAGTGCACACATGCATACATATGTATACGCAAACACACACATACACAATGGATGTAAATTCTTGTATCTTACAACCTAAAGAAACTAAAATTTATCTAAACTATTTATCTAAAATTTATCCAGATGATGTTAAAGGACCCTTCTTTGAATCTTACACTATTGGCTTTTTATCATGGGTGCAATAAATTTCATGTTGATTTTTTAATCAAGTTGGTTGTCTTTCCTAAAAGCGTTAGGTCCATCATGAGTTCCTGGTGTAAATGCAATGGAATCACCATTTTCTTACACAAGAAACTTCTGAATGTGGCTGTACGTATAGGGCCACATGCTCCTTCTTTGGATTGGACTTCAAATTTGTCTAAAAATAGGTCTACCTGATCATGTTCCTTGTGTTCCGTTAATCGTTCCTTGTGTTCCGTTCAAAATTCTAGTTCGTTATATATTCTTCGGGTGTACAAATGCTAGTGAATATTAATAGCTTTTTAGATCATTAGGTGTGATGCCTTGCAGTGTATATTTCTCTTGTTCTCTGGATTTTAAACATTAGTTCGTTCCGGAGAGTTTTATAAGTTTGTTAGTATATCCGCTCATATCGCTGAGGAACCCTTCTTTTACATGAATATAGAGACTATTAATATATTTGTGAAGATTAATACTGTCTGATATATCTCCTTTACAACGAATGCCATTATAACGAAATTTCCGTTAAAACGATTTTTTGCGAAATCCTCGGCGAATTATTGTTCTCCAATACAGTGCTCAT
>JAGDQP010076369.1:0-10062 GCA_022664845.1 Lepisma saccharinum
ATATCACTAAACACTCTACAGGTAAATACCGTAACTAAGCCGTAGAAAGAAGAACTGATACTGGGCTGGAGGGCGCACGAAATAAATGTACGCACGGGATATTGTACACATTTCGTACCTTTGAAGGGAATGGTAGAAATTGACCTGTTTTTTTTCCTTTTACGAAATTACAAGAGGAGTAGGAGTGTTCAGAAATTCGTAACATTTTTGAATTGATTCGTTAGCTACTACACCACTAAAATATGAATAGTAAACATTTTAAGGATAAAAATTGAAAGGAGGAGAATATCACAAACTGAGCAATAAAAGAAAACATCATACTGTACCTAACTTTCGTATCCACATGTAGTTGGATTAACTTCTAATAGAAGTTTTCTTTCTTGAAAATTAAGTGATTTCAATACTTATTTCATACGCAGCTAAGGTAGGGAGAAGTCTTGAAATTTATATAATTCACAGCTTCCACCCTACTAAAAATGATGAGAAATTTCTAAACATGTTCTCCTTCTTACGTAGACTGTTAATAGTAAAGTGAGCTTAATACAATTTTTAAGTATCGTCTCTCAATAGTAAAGTGAACATAGTGCAATTTTTAAATGTCAAATCTATAAGTTTGCAGCAACTGTTAAATTACAACTATGTAAACTTACTAGAAGTTAATAATAATAGGGAACTTCCTGCTTTCCCTGTTGAAATTTCGTAGAAAGCCTTACAAATTATGTTGATAGTAAACTTTTAGCAATTGTTAAATTTAAGTATGAAAGTTTGCACAAACTGTTACATTAGAATTCTGTAAAGTTGCCACAAGCTTGCAACAAAGTTAATATTCGACGTATGATAAATTTGGTAGAAATATGCTATAATCTAATTAACTTTGAAGTTGAGAATACTTATTAGTTAAGAATTTTAGTTAATAAATGCTCTATTTTGTTTGTTTTTTACACTTTGGAAATTTTTGAAATGTCTCAGAAAATTCAATATTAAGGAGGCGAAGACAGGTTAGATTTTTCATTAGTTGGAATAGAAAAAAGAAATAAACATGTCGTGTGATATTCTCACTAGAAACAACATTCGTTCTAAGGAACACTAGTATCTTTCGGGTTGATTTTCATGAAAGCTTACCTTACTTGCAATTTGAATGAGTAGTAAATTGAAAACATGTGTTTTGTTGCATGTTCTAACACCGTGTAAGAGTAACACTTATTTCAATTACTATCCACTGAAAATGGAAACAAATTAAGCTTTCATGAAATTTAGACTTAACTCAGTCACTAAATTTACTTGCTTCCTGTGCTGACTTCGCTTACGGAATATTATCCCCTGAGACTAATATCAAAATTCTAAACTTTTCTCTAAAACAATTATTTTGCTAAAGAATATTAGGTTAGGTAAAGTAGACTTATTTATTAACAGCTTATAGAAAGTAAATTAACCTAACTTTACCTAAAGGAAGCATAATAGTTAGCGAGATGAGAGGAAAGAACACAAAAGTTTCCTTACTTGCTCGATTAGTAAATCTTGCTAACATTCAACCTTCAATGCTGTCATTTATCGTAATTAAAGTTGGAAAATGAGAAGATTGCTTTTTTCTTAAATTTATAAACAGGTGTAGAAAGATGAAATATTCAGTCAGCTATTTTTAAAGGAAAAACCGTGGATATAGTGTCGTTCGGCGAAGAGATGCTTTCATTTGATGTAGGAACTATGATGTAAGAATACTTTAAAGATATGAAAATATATACTGTATAAAACGAGGTAACAAAAGAAATAAAAAATATTGTTAATTAATGTATACAAAAAATGATATAACAGAAGAAATAAAAAAGCTATTGTATATTGAAGACGTGATGTTTCTATTCAAGCTAGGAACTTTTTATGTTCTATAAGATGTTTCTGTTTCCCTTAAATAGCACACCGGTATTCGCCTACTCATAAACCAGCTCTACGAAAACGTTTAGATATGAGTGAAGCTAATATATATATATATATATATATATATATATATATATATACATATAGATACTAAAAATACAGACGCATACAGAGACATACACACGCACACACATACACACACAAAAATATACACACATATATAGAGAGAGAGACACAGCAAGATACACACAGATACAACAGACACATAGACAGACAGACAGAAACACACATACACACAGGAAGATAGACACAGAGAGAGACACAAACACAGAGGGAGACACAAACATACAAAGGAAAACACACACACACTCATACAGATGGAGCAACATACATACGCAGAGAGAGACACAGAGATACAAACACATAAACACATACACATAAACACACAGATACATATGCACACACACACACGCGCGCACACATATGCGTGCGGACAAGAAGGTGACGTCTTCAATATACAATAGCTTTTTATTTCTTCTGTTATCTCATTTTTTGTATACATTAATTCACAATAACTTTTTATTTCTTCTGTTACCTCGTTTCATACAGTTTATATTTTCAGATCTTTCAAGTATTCTTACACCATAGTTCCTACATCGAATAAAAGCATGTATCGTTAAATTCAGAAGACCTTTTTTTTGTTTGTTCTGCTATATTGTTTTATACACTTTGTAGTTTCAGAACTTGAGAGTATTAAGTACAATATATTTAATTTTCAAAAACGTTTCGCCATATGTTTTACTTTGATTTTTCAATAATGTGCTTAATTATAGTGTTAATTCTTAGGAATCACATAAAACTCTGGCCCTGAAGCCTAAATTTGATTTATTAGTTTACTGTTATGTTTTATCTGAAGTTTGCTCTATCACATATATTAAAGCTTTAAGGTACAAATAAATTATAATATGAGAGCTCTTTCTCGTTAAAGGATTAAGGAATATTTTTCTGTCCTTCTTCCAGTTTGAAAAAATGAACAGTAAATGACAGTGGAATTTTTAGTATGATTCAAACAAGAGAACATGATAAAGAAAGCTGGGATGAGTTATTTAAAGTATTTATTAATTATGAAAAAATAATGGTAATTACCTTTTCATATATAATTTAGTTCTAATTTTAATTTCACATAAGAGAACAGAAGTCTTTCTGCCACGTGTAGAAACATTTTCAGTAAGAAAAATATGGATATAGTTCTATCAGAAGAATAGCTAGAATCGAAACCTCACCCAACTGTGACTAGTTAGCGTGCCTCCGATGACCTTGTGTTGAATACGCATAAGAGAGACCGGTACGTGTACAATCACTTTAGGATTGACGACATTCTACAATAAGAGATAACCTGACCTATTTTTGAACTTAACCTAGCCTAGCTGTGGTTCGTTAATGTGCTAGCGAGGACCCTGTATAGCAGACGTACAGGCGAGAAAAGCATACATACGACCACAATAGGATTGACGGCATTTTTCAGTGTCGGAGGGTAAAGTTAAATACATCTTGAACGCCTAAATTCTTATACAAGGCTCTGGGTCTGACCCCAGGATAAATAAGTAAGACAGCTTACATATTTCTACGCTGGGAGTGCCACCAGTATAAAATACGGTCAAAGAACTTTACTTACATATTCAAGCTACTGGGAGTGCCACCAGTCAAAAATACGGGCAACGAACTTACTAATGTCTTCAAGCTACTGGGAGTGCCACCAGTAAAAAATACGGCAATTTTCATTGGCGGAGATTGAAGTTAGTTAGTTGGCATAGCAAAGACACCATCTCATCAGCCATTTTTATTCTGTTTTTTTTTCTTTTCCTCCATTATTTCATGGGCTTCGGCCCCAGGACTGACTACTAATATGTCGGACAGAAAGAATACTTGACTCCCGCAAACGGTTCTAACACCAGGTTCATATCGAAAAATAGAACGTTCAAGGCATACAAGAAAGGGAAATAAAACTAAACATCACTCCCGTTCTGGTACCCCTGTTCGTACAACCGATAATGCTCAACCAAACTCCCCACCAAGCAAAAAACAGCACGTTCCAGACGGCAATGAATGTGAAAGCGATTCAGAAGTCATAATTACGGGAAACCAATCAGCACTTACAAGCAAAGACTCAACTTACTCATTCCTACTCAGCAATTACGATAGCAAATTTCAAAATTAAAAACAAGTTATTCTGCCATTCTGTAAATATCTACCGCGGGAAAGCATCAATCAAATCATCCCTACTAGAATCGGCATGATCATTAAATCACCGGATCCAAACTTAGCAACATCAATCGAAAACAAACATAACCTGGAAATCTTTGGTAAATCTGCAACTATGATTAACCTAAACAGTCAGCGCATAAGAAACCACCACCACCCCGAAAACCACCACTATTATCATTTGTTATCTGTGGAGTAGACCCAGAATGGATCGATGAACAAATAGGCGAAGAACTCAAGCAAGAGGAATATGAATTCACCAAAGTCATGCGTATTAAATGCCAATCCGGTCCTACATATCTCGTCCTCGTACTAACGCAATCTCAGGAAACCGTAAATGACCTACTCACTCTTGGAGAATATATTTACAGGAAATGACGCCGCGTAGAGTCATCTCGCACACAAGCACCTATTCCAATACGTTGCGAAAAATGCCAAACCTACAGTTCACACACAACCAACAACTGTCCGAATCAACATAAATGTGATTACTGCACCGATCCTCATCCCACTAAGCAATGCGCCAACATGGAACATCCACCAAAATGTTCAACTTGCCAACAACCACACCCCACTTACAGTTACAAATGCAAAGCTCGACCTCAACCAGAACCAAGCAAGCCTGACTTAGTAGTACCACTTAGAGTTCACGAACAACCATCTTACGCCGATATTGTTCAAGATAAACACCCAATCCTTACTAAAACCATTACCGTTGAACATGTCTTATCATTTGTTACTCTTACTCTGCAAAATGTTCAACCAACCCAACGCAATCATATTTTACAACAAATTCAAAATGCTCCCAAACAGGTATTCCACGTTACTTCCAAGCAACATTATCAGTGCCTTACGTACATTTCATTACTGCACCACCAACGCCTAACGACTTCTAAAGCAACCACAAAGCTCAATTAATCATGGATATTGTATTATTATTTTTAAACATCCGATAACTTAATCAACATAAACCACTTTTTGAAACATTACTGTTGGAGGAAAATGTTCATGCATTCTTGCTAAACGAGACTCATCTTACAACACAATCAAAATGTAAAATATCTGGCTACCAGTTCATACATAACGCAAGCACCATTTCGGTACTAAGAGCAAATGGAGACGTAGCGGTAGGATTCAAACCCACCATACCACATCGTACACATCGTGTTACACAACCTAATCTGCCCGAATACATCATATCGACCCTTTATTTTAAAAACATTTATATAACTTTAGTAACCATATACGTACGTCCAGGTCATATAATTCCACTGCAGTTTTTTCAACACATTTCAAATAACTTCAGAACGTACATCATTATGGCAGATGTAAATATCCACAGCAGATCGGACAGGCAGAAATATCAATTTCGTAACTTTATCACAAATAGTACCACCGCACTCAAATCGAAGTTCTGGATACTGTAGGAAGCGAACGTGTTCCAATCAAAATGATCCTCCATTGCCAACCTTCCCAGCAACCAAACCCACCCATCCTCAGAACTACCACAAGATTTGATCTCGCCAACTGGAACCACTACCGTGACCATATCAGTAATAGACTCGACAGCGCACAGGAACCAAAAAACGAGGAAGAAGTATACCAGACACTGAGCACGATCACCGATACCATTCAGGCAGCGTCAAAAAAGCACATACCTACAACCCAGTTATCATCATATCAACCGAAGCTACCACCTATCTCACACTGGTAAAGCGCTCACGACAGGCCTTCAGGGACTATATCAGAACTCGAAACCCTGCCTCGTTACAATTTCATCGGCAGCTCCAACGAACAGTGCATAACTATATAGTAGCCTATAAGCTCCGACAATGGGTATAAACATGCAACGAACTTCAAGATACAACACATCCTACCAGATTTTAGAAACGTTTCAACATACTCACAGGTAAAAGGACAAAAACTACCTATCCATTACTAAAAGACGATCAGCCACTACAAACTGATATCGATAAAGCAAACGCCCTTGCCAGCTTTTTACCGGAGGTATTCAGACCAACACATCCTCACATCGAACGAACGCATCCAGCGAACCGACTCAACTTAAGCTCACCAGTTTTGCAGTCTCATTCGGACAGAATAGATGAGAACAGATACCTCACTGCACCCATCACCGTCAATGAAATCGCCACTACCATCGCCAGGAAGAAAAATACTGCTCAGGGAATGGATAGTATAACGTACAGGCATATCAAAAAAAGACCTCTTCGACTTATTCAACTGATTGCGACTATTTTTAATTTCATCCTACGTACCGGCTTCATTCCAGCAGAATGGAAAACCTCTAAGACGCTTATGTTCCTAAAACCTGATAAACCACCTGCCCCCGTAACATCCTATAGACCTATCCAACTAACTCCAACATTAAGTAAAATCCTCGAGCGAAATTTGTAAAACGCTTCCACGTCCATTTACAAGAGATGAACATCCTACCAATCCACCAAGCAGGATTCCGATCAAGCTACTATCCAGGATCAATTACTGCGCCTCTCAAACCAAATCACAAACCATTTCAACATGGTAAACCCTCATGCCTTGTTCTGTTCGATCTTGAGAAAGCATTCGACAAAGTATGGTATCACGAACTCACCTGGAAACTTCTGAATTTTAAATTACCCATAGCTTACATACGATACATCAACAATTTCCTTACCGAACATATTCCCTACATAACCATCAACCAATCCAGCTTATTTCCCGTCCTTCTTCAAACAGGAGTTCCTCAAGGTTCAGCGTTCTCTCCACTGTTGTATATACTATATTGTTAAGATCTACCAACTCTTCCAGCAAATATACAACTTTATCAATATGCAGATGATACAGCCTTTCTCACCACCGCAGGTACAATACAACAAATTAACCACACAATGCAAACAGCAATAGATTCGTTCATCCGTTGGTGTTCTAAATGGAAACTTACCATAAACGCATTAAAAACTCAAGCTATTGTGTTCTTTTCACATAAACAGCGATCACGTGTGCAACGCAATCCTTCAAAACTGCAACTCCAGTTACAACAAACACACATACGTCCAAACCGTACTGTTAAATGTTTAGGCATAACCTTCGATCATCAATTGACATGGAATCCGTATTTAGAAGAACTCACAATCAAAGCAAACAACCGTTTAAATTTACTAAAAACACTCACAGGAACCACTTGTTGAATGGCACCATCAACCATTATCAACACATACAAAGCATTTCTCAGACCGGTACTCACATTTAGACATACTGCTTGGGTATCGGCTCCTCAGTCATTCTACAATAAACTCAAAATCCTAAAACGCCACGCCTTCCGTATAGCACACCGTATAAAACAACCAAGCCCTACTGATGATCTATATGCTAGAGTATCAATTCCACACATCCTGTTTCATTTAGAAGCCCTTCGACTAAAATACATCACTGGTCGATATGAAAATAATCACCCACTGCTTTCAGGCACCATTCAACATAATGCCGCCTAGACACAGGAACGCCCACTTCTAATGAAGAACCCAGTTTCACTTTATCATCTATATCACCACGCTTCCCGACGATCACATTGATTTACCGCAAATAGTGTCTTTCACAGCCCCAGACCCGCCCGATTTCATCTTACCATCTAACGCACAGTAAACCATTAGAAACTAATAGGGCTCATTACGTATCTCATCAGTCCCCCGAACAGCCTCGGGGACAGAAGATAAAATGTATTCGTGTAAATTAACACTTTCAATGTTGTGGTTGTGACGTGATAGCACTGCATTCTTATTCTCATCATCAATCTGATTGATATATTTATTTGTTCTTATATAAATCCCATTTATATATGATTACAATGCAAAACCGTAATGTCCAAACGTTTAATGAAATAAATAAATAAATAGAAACAGAATGCCAGAAATCTCTTTGACAATCTCCTATATATTATCTATACATTCCCATTAAATCTACTCCCAATAAAAGGGCGTAACCTTTTCAGTGGGCAATAGCCATGGCATCACTGTGGCTAATTATTATTATAATTATTTTTAAGAATAGCTTTAAAAGATATATATATAAGTTAAACACGGAAATCAGTCATTTCCACTGTAAAATAAATAAATCACAGCCATATTCAATCCACTAGTGGATGAGACCTCTCCCTCCAAAGCGAGGAGCTCGTCTACTGCTCGCACGTTCACCAGACGGCTTAGAAGAGGAGAGTCGAAGCTCTTACTATGATCATCACTGTCTTATTCACAGGAGCTCCTCAATTGTCCTCACGATGATAGGTCAACACTAAAATTTTTTAGTCCCCCCCTCGAAAATCGAACTTCGGACCGCTCGCACTGCAGTCGAGCGCGCTATCAAGTAGGATATGCACTAAATAATAATGTTCTAAGTGTTTTATTCGTGCTCGTGCCCGATTTCTTAAATTAAGGGAAGTGTAGAAAACGGTAATTTATTAAAATAAAGTTTTCAATGATGAAATTTCCACACATGCTTGTAAACTTAAGAAAAAGCAATCTCCTCATTTTCCAATCTTAATTAGAATAAATGATAGCATTCAAGGTTGATTTATAGTAAGATTTAATACTATTATCGAGCAAGTAAGGAGACTTTTTGTGTTCTTTCTTCTCATCTGAGCTGGTACTATGCTTCCTTTAGGTAAAGTTAAGTTAGTTTACTTGATATAAGCCGTTAATAAATAGTGTACTTTACCTAAGTTAATATTCTCTAAGAAAATACTTATATTACAGAAAAAAATAGAACTTTGACATCCGTCTTAGAGGATAATATTTTGAAAACGATGTCAGCACAGGAACCAAGTAAACATAGTGACTGAGTTAGAACTGAATTTCATGAAAGCTTCTGATTTTATACTGAATTTCATGAAAGCTTAAGTTGTTTCCATTCTCAGTGAATAGCCAATTGAAATAGGTATTACTCTTTCACGGTGTTAGAAGATGTAACAAAACACATGTTTTCAATTGACTACTCATCGGAATTGAGGGCAAGGTAAGCTTACATGAAAATCAACCCGAAATAATCACTGTCTTATTAACAATAGCTCCTCAATTGTCCTTACGATGCTCGGTGAACCCAAAAATGTTTAAGTCCTCACCGGAAATGAAACTTGGGACCGCTCACACTGAAGTTGAGCGCGCTACGAAGTAGGCTACGCACTAAATAATAGTGTTCAAAACGTTTCATTCGTGCTCGTACCTGATTAGTTAAATTAAGCGAAGCGTATGAAACGGTAATTTATTAAAACAAAGTTTTCAATGATGAAAGTGAGAAAATGAAAATGAAGGAGCAAAAATGTAAATGAGAAAATTTATACTTCTGCGTTGAAGGTGGAGGGGAACATACACTGAATGTTAAACATGATCCGTATTACGTGTAATAAAAATAATCAGCTAACAAGCGGGTGCAGTTCTGTAGTTGATGGTGCTTCAAACATAGATTTCTTCTTACTTTATTCAAAACTCTTTTCAATTCTTATAGTTTTTTATTATGCATAGTTCCGTAAGAATATACTACCCATTTCACATTACAGGATGTTAGGTACAGTACGATGTTTTCTTTTATTGCTCAGTTTGTGATATTCTCCTCCTTTCAATTGTTATCCTTAAAATGTTTACTATTCATATTTTAATGGTGTAGTAGCTAACTAATCCATTCAAAAATGTTACGAATTTCTGAACACTCTTACTCCTCTTGTAATTTCGTAAAAGGCCAAACAAACATGCCAATTTCTCCCTTTCCCTTCAAACGTACGAAAATGTGTACAATATCCCGTGCGTACATTTATTTCCTGCCCCCTCCAGCCCAGTATCAGTGCCTCTTTCTACGGCTTAGTTACGGCATTTTGCTGTAGAGTGTTTAGTGGTATGAGTATTAGTATTTGAACATACTTTCAGTGTAGTCAATGCATTC
>JAGDQP010076370.1:0-10062 GCA_022664845.1 Lepisma saccharinum
GCCCCCAAGGGAGTGAGGCACTAAGCTATAGCTTGTTTAGCTTGTATGTAAATCCGGCACTGTACTTCTTCTACCATTACAACAACGACTAGTACATAAGGCAAGGGATGTGCGAACACTTCTAAAAACGAAAGTCGTGTTACTACTAAGAGAATTTAACCGAAATTCTACAAGCGGAATCATTCTTATTTCTTACAATTTCTCCCTCATTTTTCCCATAAACTTTAATGAACCACGTTATCTGTGCCCTCATTTAGCTTGCACTTGACATTTCAAAAGTTCCACCATAAAGTAGAACTCTGACGTTTGCAAGCAAAGGAAACGACACTGTTTAAAAAAAGCACTTTTATACATCGACTACCACCCCAATATTTAAAATCTGAGTTATTAATAAATCTCTTATAATCTTAAATAATATTTAGATGCTGCTTCACTTAAAACTCTACAATATAAGAGTAATTGTAATGCTCTGGCACACATTTATTCTGATTAATGCAAAAGTTGGTGTTTTTATATTTTAATTAACTTCTCCCCTCCCTTTACCCCTGTCAGGGAACTGAGATGGTCACCATCAATTTTGTGAATGATCACTACCATCTGAATAAGATGATACCACTCTCAATATTTCTTCACGAAACTGCAAGCGGGACCAACTATGCAAACTCAGTATAATGCAATACTTCTATTTACGTAAAGTAATTACAAAATTTACACTAGACTCTTTAATGAACTTCGGATTAAAATAACAAAATTTCACGGCTTTTCTAACCAACAAACGAAGTCCTAAGTGTATGTTTTATTATTATGTTTGTAAAATAGTAAGTGCTGCAACATAACTACCATCCAGTTCGTAATTAACTGAGGTTGTCGATATACGGGAGTAGCGGTTGGGAGAGGGTTAAATAGGGTACTCTTTATCGCATAGTGTCAGTCTTACTGATTTTAAAACTATCAGAAACAAACAAAAAAATCTAACAGTATTAAGGGTAAATGTAACTGAAGCGTGTAATAAAAAACTATTACCATGCCAATATTGATAAAGCTGCATAATAATATTCCCAACGTTCTTATCTATAATCATTCGGTATTTAAAGAGCCCTTGATTTTTAAAAAAAAAACATCCATTAGCCTCTATTAGTCCGTTTAGTTGTCGGTTTACTGTACTTAAATTTCTGCTGATACTATATTTTCATCTTATATTATACAGGGAGATGAGTTTGATGACAACCTTAAGAAGTGCTTGCAGAACGGAGGAGTAACAGTAGGTAAAATCTGTTAATCTGTATTTGAACGTTGAATTTTTAAGGAGTATATACTAGAAAATAAAATTACCGTTAAAAAATAACCATTACGGTATCAGCTTACTGTGCCGTTTTGACCTAACTACCTTTTACCTATTACTCAGCACTGTTTAACTATTACAAACTTGTCCTTCATTCCATGTTGTTATTTAGATGAAACTAATATTAGGAATAGTCTGGTAATAATTAAAAACTAAAAACGTTTTATAACTTCATTAACTAACTAACTGTTTGGCTTCATCAGACACACTCATTATTTTGATATGTCTATCCGATCTAGCCAAGAGTGTGCCTGATAGAGTCAAGCAGTTAGTTAGTAGGTGAAAGTGTTACACGTTTTTCTTTAATTAAAACAAATTGCTTTGCTCAGCAGTTATATTATTTTATCTTAAGTATACAAAAACAACGATTTGACATGGACAAAGCTTGTATTTTACCTAGGCTAATGACACATCCAATTATTGTAATATTATCTGCAAGTACCAAAAAGACATATCAACGTTTCCGATTAATATTATATGACGCTACTAATGTTTGTAATGCATGAAATCACAAAAGTAAATTTCGTTGTGTGTTCTGCGCAAAATATTATTCCGAAACACTAGTTTAATAAGTATGAATGGGCGGATTTACTATGTTCTGGTATGTTTCGCTTAGTGAATTTCAGTGCACTTGCTATGTTGATATGTTATGGGAGGTTTCTTGCCCATATCAATTCTAAGAATTGCAGTTTTACGTATGGATTTCGCAATAGAGTCAAAAGTGGCTTTTTGTGGTGTTTATGCAATCATCATGAATAATAAGGATGGTCTCTCTCGGAAGCTGTTTAACTTGACATTCTACATGAGGAATATTTTCTGCCTCAACTTTTGCAATTAAAGTGTTATGATTAGATTGAGCAGTAGGGCAGAAAGCGAGATTTATGTTCCTTAGGCTACTTACACAAAATGTACGGATTTTCTCTATTGGAATATCTCTATGTGAAAAATTTATAATAACTTAATTCAGAAAGATTAAGTAACAGACATACTGTTACTAAACTTACTAAATTATTATTACTACTAATAATTAAATTACTTATAATTATTTCATTCCCATACTCATCTATACTCATTATGATTTCTCAACAATACGTTCCATGAGAATAGGAAACGATTAATCTCCTTTTCTCTGTTTCCTGGTAGATAGAGCTAAGATTAAGGATGGAAATGGGATGACGTGTGAAGATATAGTATTCGCAGACATACGCATCAGATAGAACTAATCATACACATCTCTAAAGTTTAAAGGTACACTGATATCAGCTGAACGAAGCCAGAAATGACCCCTGATAAATACATATACAAATCATGGAAAAGATATAATGAATATTAGACAGTTGGTTTCATGTGCAGACAGGTAATAGCAATGTCCAATGGGAATTGTTCGGGACTTCACTCAAACCGTAGATATTATCCTCGTCAAATTACTATTACTTTCCTTCTTCAGAAGCCAAGAATCTCCTCTTACATCTCTAATACATAATAAAACACTGGTCGTCTCGATGAATTGAGTATTTTCAAATTGCTCGTCATTAAACATCCTACTTCAAGCTGATCTAGCAGCAATAACGCAATAATGCAATAACTAGTAGGTTCGTACACAAAACAGGTTGCAAAAAAGAAATGCAATTAAACAATTTCTGACACATATCTGTAGTATCAGAAATAAACCAATTGAATTCCAGGATCTGTCAGAATTTCGGATAGATTTTTTAGCGTAGATGTTCACCTCATTTGATTATTTCACCAAGTTACGTACAGATTAAAACAAAAGTCCATTCTTTGGTACATACGTGAACAATATTTTTGTCCTTTTAACCTCGACATGTTACAACTGCGTCACTTAAAGTTTTTTTTGGAATTCTGGAAACATGGCTTTGAAACTAGAATTACTTCCGGAGAATCAAATATGTTTATATTGTTTGATCTGTATATTGATTGTATAACTCTTACATTAAATTTGAAACATGTTCTTAATTATTATTATGTGATAACAATAAAAAGGAAAGTTGTCGAGCAAATTTATGGAGTCGCTGTAGCTCAGGTAATTGTGCACTTAACCAAGAATTGGACGGCCTGGACAGAACTTCTTTTTCATGAGTGCTCTAATGCGCGCCGTTTTGAGTAGCAAAATGTTTTCCTTTTCCTGGGAAGGAAAGACAATAGATCGTGGCACTGACCACTCAACCTTACCCCGTACTGCAAGTCAAGAATATGACGATCGTTACTTCGAACTCCTCATGTTTCATTCAACGTGCACGTGCATCACACTGTGTATACTTTTACCTTTATATAGTCAAATGAAAACATATTAAAAGCTTGAGCTTCACTTTCGATATGTTGGAAGCGAGAGGACAACTTTCACTGTTGTTTGATAAAGCTTCGGGACTTCAGAATGTTTTGTGAGCGAGTTCCTATTGGGGTATGTTTTTCTTAGTTTTATAAGTGTTGCACTGATATATTAGGGACATACCGAATTAAGCATTTACGGTAAGAAAAGGGAAGGAAATTCATTGAAGTTCAGTGTAATTTACAAGTTAGTTTACAGTGATCCCAAATAAATGAGATGAAAGATCTTCATATAACAAATCAAGAAAACAAACAAGAACGTTGGTAATGCCTTAGAATGTGATCTTAGTTTCCTTTACAGATAAATATTATTTTGAAAAATAGTTTCTATATTTCGGGTTGAAATTAATATTAAGATTAGTTTTCTTTAAATAAATATAGATATACAAAGTGTAAAGGGGTTTGCGAAAATGTATATATAACTCGCGCCCCTGTCCAAGTGGTTACAATCGCGCAGTTTGAAACAGCCTTTGTTAAATTTAGGTAGAACACAGTTCTCTTTTCAAACTTTCCAGTTTATTTAGTTTGCTGTGATACATTTTTTGGATCTTAAATTCCAAATTAAAGGCATCGTGCAGATTTTCCTTTGCTTGCGCCTAGAACAATACCTCTGACCAGGGAAAATTCAACAAGGGAATTGACATTACTTAGTGAAACCCATCTTGTTAATAGAACATTAAATTAAGGTTTAAATGCATATGTATAGCAACTGAGCCACACAAACCGCTTATACATGAACTCAGGTACCTTGAAATTCAGTTAAGCAAATAATATGAAGGTTTAAAGCAATGATGTTGATGGTAGATGTTATCCAAAACGATTGACTGCTATGAGAGAAGTCATAGTGTTGTCCATTTAAATGTAATATTATTATCAAGTTCCACTCTCACAATCATGTACAAAGGTACCTTCTTACCGAACGAGATGTTCTCCTTTTTGATTGCGCCTGATAAGGGTGACATACTACTCAAACGTCTTATTAAAATGTTGAGTCTCGTTAGTTTATTTCTTTAGTATATTTTATTAATTTATGTGTATTTTCTGAGTGCTTCTTGTATAACTTTATTACTAGTATCTTTTGATTATTTCTTTTATCCTTTGCTTATTTTATATTTCATCCATCTTATTGTATTACATATCAATTTATCTGAGTTGTGTTTCTTGCATCCTGTATCCATTTGTATTATTAAATTAATTTCTGATATCTCATGAATTGACTTGGCCTCCAGCTGTTCATAGTACTCAATTAAATTAAGTTAAGCAATATGTCTCCACAAAATTTTCCCCAAAGTTTTGGAAATTTTATGGCAGGGGGAACAAACCACAATTAAGTATTCATCTAAGTATGTAAAATTTTGATGTATTGCTGTTTGAAAAAAATACATAATTTTATGTTGAGTTATCAATAATTTCTGACTTATGTTACTGCTCTATAAGTTTCTGGATACGCTGTAAAGTTTACATCCTGACTAAACCTTTCATATTGATCGTTGATATAAATTAAAATATATCCTGATTGATGTGTAAATATTGTCATAGTCTGCTGAAGGGACGCTACGATTTCTTTCGGTTCTCATATTTGCACTTAGTGCCCTCAGCAGCTAGAAATCTTCAATACACAATAATTTACGTAGATTACTTCAAATAAAAGTCACTGTGTGACACATTGTGGACATTGTAATTAATTATAAAATATGCAAGACCAAATAAAGATAACATGCAATATTTAGAATTATAAGTTAATGGTTCGAAGAAAAGCAAGTGTTATAACAACACTATTACTACTGCTACTACTAGTAGTACTACTACTGCTACCACTACCAGTAATAGTACTACTACTGCTACTACTAGTAGTAGTACTACTACTACTACTGCTACCCCATTCTCCTACTACTACTACTAATAATAACAATAATAATATGCATTTATTCTAGTACACTGCAAATAATTTATTTGTGTTACGGTCACACCACTCAGTAATAAACTAGGATAATTATGTTCCAAATATACTTTTTGTTATAGAGGAAGCTAACAGGTTCAGAGAAACACAGGAACCATGTGAAAAAATTAAGGTATGTAAGTAATTATGTTTTAATTAATAAGTAATTAGTACGTAATTATGTAAGAAAATGTTTTACATTCATTGGCAACAGGATTATAGGATATTCAGGTGCCCATTTCAGAACTATTCTTTGTTTGAAAATGAGAATGAGATATTAAAATCATGGAGCTTATTTTCAGTTTGTAAGCAATTAGTAAGATTTTGCATTTCCATAAGGAATAACTAGCCATTTAAATACCATCACGAAGTAAAAAAATAACATAATTAACAGTAAAAGTTGTTTATTTTGTCATCTTTTCAAACATTGTTTTTCAAAAGAATAAATATATTGGTAAACCAATATTTGTAAAAGTATTTGTAAAATAATTATGTCTAAAAAATGTCTATAGTTTGGCATAATAAGAAGTCTCGGACATTTAACATAATACGGAAAAGACCTTTATGGAAATGGAGACCTTGACTAAAATCTGAAGTATAATGTTTTCATAGCATTAGTAGATTTATTTTCTATTTTACATACACATACTTGTTTCGTATTACTGATCATCTTAATGATCAGTACAATAATTATTTATCCCTTTGTCGTTGAAGAATTCATATTTTTTTTATTATATACCAAACAGTCAACATCTCTATTTCTAGAATGATTAGTATGTATGACAGTAGCAGAAAGTGAACATATATAACCTGTATATCGTACACAAATGTCATACAATGAACTCTCGCTACCTGTGGCTTGGTGACACTGAATGATGGGGAATAGTAGAATTCAACTGTTTGTTTTGCATACTGATATAAGATAATAAGTAGTTTGTAATGTTAATTACTATACACGAATCACGGTCATATGAAAATGGTCTCGCGTAAGGTAGAACATGGAGCATCAGCTTTTTCATCCTATATTCCATTATTATTTTTAAACGCACATGTTAGATTGACCCTGGGTCTAAACATTAACTTAGCCACACTGTCGTTCTTGTACATCGATATTCGCCGAAGACCATCGTGCTAAAGAAACACTTTTCAACTGCCAACGAAACAATATACTCAACCACTTTATTCGTTTTTTCTCAATATTTAAAAGCTTCAGTTTTAGAATACTTAACCACTCTGTATTTACTTTAGACGACATACCATAAAAATCATACCCGAAGGAAATGGCTGAATTATAAAATAATTGAGATGTTTATAAGTAAAAGTATAGTCTGAAAATATTTTTAAAACATATCTACTATCACAATCCTTCTCACTAATGGAAGCAAACAATCAGCAGCATCGTGAACTATCGCTGTTATTCATTATTTGGAGCAACGACTTAATCTTGACGAAGGAGTAGATATCTGAGAATCTCCGAGAAGAAGAATATGACTTTATTAATATTACTTATATCAAATGTCAACTTGTACTTGTACATCGTGTTCTCACTGAGCCATAAGAAACGATGATTGACTTAATTAAACTTGACTCAACATTTCCCATCAAAAAAGGCACGCAGAGTTTATAGTTCCACTTCAATGTCATGAATAAATATGTGATCCCAAATTAATCTCGCATCAACATAATATATTACTACAACGTATCACCATTTGCCAGCTACTATCTTGCATTACTCTAACACTTCAAAATATTTAACGTCATATATATTTAATCAAATATAAAATCCTTCCAAACCGCATATCCCGTGCTTTTCGTTAATTTTATCACAGCAAAACTTTCCAAATATATCTAAACGCAAATGTATAGCAGCCCTACATATGAACGTAGAAATGTTCGCAATATTCATAAATACATAATAAACACCTAGAAAAAATGCCCCTAAAATTGTTCTTGTTAAAGAAAGATAAATGCTTTCATTATAATTGAAACACATCTTACAAAAGAAACATCATTCAAAATGCCGGGGAATAACTTAATCGAGACTTCTGCGTCAGGCTAGCATTTACAATTAATGGTAGAGTAACTATAATATACAAGTTATGTATTCCTCACCAACATTATGGCATACTTCAACCCCAATTGCCAGAATACTTCAAGTGTATATTTTTAAAAAAAATGTTACCATAATTATAATACTTGTCAATACGCTTACCTGATTTCATAAATATTAGTACATCACTTGTAATTTTGATCTTTGTAACAATATAAGACGTCAACGTACGTATGAGATTCGAGACGCAAAAACATGATTCAATATTTGCATATCCAAACCCACCTATGACATTATCTATTAGGTTCAGAAACCAACAGGCACAATTTGCCAATTCACTCTCGCCATTGTTACCCTTTTAGTAAATTACATCAAAAATTGTACTATAGCAATGATGGATACTGTAGACCATGCCCTTAACAAATATACGTTACATAACCCTTTCCCCCCAAAATCCCCTGAACCACAACCTACACAACCCCACTTCTATAAATCTAAACTGAAAACAATACCGCAACTTCATCCACTACATGAAACTGCAATCAATATACCAAGGAAGAAGAACTGAATCATACGCTACACGAAATCAGTGATACTCTCAAAATTGCACCAGCGAATCTAATTATGAAGTAATTGCTTTACTCAATCAACTAAAATTGCCACATAATATTGTCCTTGGTCAATTTGCTCAATATTCAAAATTTATATCCGTTTCTGCAAAACGATCAGCTTATTCAGAATGATTAGAATAGATAGTCAAACCATAACAAATTGAGAGAGACTGCCGTTCAAATAGCTTGATCAACACGGTATTAGAGATACATTCTGATAATAATATATCATCAAGCAAATACACGTAATGACCGCAAAGGACACCGGCATTACTACAGCTCGATAGAGGAAAACACACCAGATGTGGATGTCAAATTGCAGAGACAAATGAAGGAAGGACAATGTCGATTTTTCAATATCATTCAGTTACACATACTTTCATGTTAAGCATCGGCTACATATTAATGCAATGAAGGACGTCTAAAGGCTGCCACTATTCATAAAACTTTTCTAACATCCTGATTCCGTTACATTACATCGCCCTATTCATTTAACCTCAACACTCTCTGAAATCTTCAAGCCTTCCATGGATAAACGACTACGAATCCACCATAAAGAGAAGAACCCCATGACGAACTACAGAACAGGTTTAAAACCAAACAATTCTATTCAAGATTATATGTTACTAATCACAAATCACATCACCCCACATTTATGTTCCTGAAAACCCTTTACAATAACGCTAGTTTACCTTCACAAAGGCTATTGATAAAATCTATAGTGATGGAGTACTTAAGGAAGCTCACCCGATTACACCTTTGTCTTGCATACCTTAGATTGTTTCTATTTTTCTCAAACGTGTTGAAACTATATTAGCATCAATAAAAGTCATTCCTCATATTCATTCATATCAAAGGGTTATCGTCCTAACTTCTAATTTATATTTTCTGCAAAACTACTATGATTTCCTCAAAATATTTACCTCTGTCAGAAAGTATTC
Organism: Lepisma saccharinum; assembly: GCA_022664845.1. Lineage (NCBI taxonomy): Eukaryota > Metazoa > Arthropoda > Insecta > Zygentoma > Lepismatidae > Lepisma > Lepisma saccharinum. The sequence continues at coordinate 9,233 of JAGDQP010076370.1, forward strand.
TTAGCTACTGCACAAACTATATAGCAAATGAATATAACGCTGAAAATATCAATCGAATTATTCAGCAATTGGTGCGCTTAAATGGCATCAACAATATAGGCAGATAAATTCGCAGATATCCTTTTAGCTGCGAAACAACTATCATGAACTCTGCGAAAACCTGAAACTTAGAGGCTCATAAATAAATAAATCCATAAGTCGTTAACAACGAAATCGTTCGTGTTCAAGTTCAGTATTCACTATTTCAATAAACCCATACTGTAAGGTACATAGAACTTAGTTACAATTACCACCTAATTTTTACACCACATCTACAGAGCATACCAAATATTCATAGAAAAATTTAGAGAAAAAAAACTAATAATAGTACAGACTTGGATTGAGTACTTGAAATTATTAACATTTTTCTGACCTTCGGATGACACACATTGGGGTCCCAAGGACCCTAAATAATTTCAGTTTGTGTGTTTCTTTTTATTGGTATTTTGTAATTACATAGTGTCACTGTATACTCAAGTAGCAACCTTCAGTCTCTTCTGATATGAGTTTAAAGCTTGGTTATATTTAGTTAGTTCAAAAGTGCGTCCCAAAAGTGAATGCAATGTCCAATTAAGCCCAGTATGTTATCTGTATAGCCTGGTCATTTTGTATATAATATTTTGCTTTTTGTTTTAAAAAAAACAATTTAAGAGCTTAATATTACAGCTTTCTGTGTTTAGAAACGCTGTCTAAGCTGTTTAAATCATGAAACGAGGTCATAAGGTAATACGTCTAAGTGAGGAGGAAAGGGGTGAACGACATAATTGCTCTGTAATGAGATTTTACCACAT
>JAGDQP010076374.1:0-10062 GCA_022664845.1 Lepisma saccharinum
CAACGGAGGAAAAGGAGGAAATTCCTATTTCAATTTCGTTTTACAAAGTTATCTATCTTTAAAAGACCCCGGCGTTGTAATGACGCCAACGTTGTGTGTTAATTTCCTTTCTCATTAGTTGCATGTATACTATATACATGTATACGCTTACGAAGTTTCCGAAAAAATCCTGCAGCAGGTATCTCAAAAGATTTTTTATATATAAACATAAGAGAGTAAAATTTATGTTTGTGATTTCGTATGGTTTTACACATGCGTTACTCTACACATTGTAATTGTAGCTGTATAGTGAGTGTACCTCACTGTATTCGTTATGAACCCGAGAATAAATAGCTTTTAGATTGTGGATGTAACTTCAAGACAAGTAGAGAAGGCGACACCGAAGAAAGACGTTTTGTACAATAATCTTTTTAGATGTCTCCCACTTAGGTTGCTTTCCAGGGCCCTTTGTAAATATTTTTACTATATTCATAGCGAAACGTGTGTCAAACCTCATATTTCCTTAAAATTATAGTATTTTTACTTTGCGGTAGGACCTTCGTAAAAAAAATATCTAAAATTGTTAAGTGAACGTGTTGAGTATCTCACTGTATAGTAGGTTATTGAGCGCGTATGGTTCAATCTGGAATTTATGTACTTCAATGAGTGACCACTTGTTACATAAGTTATGGGTTAAAAATAAAATAGTGTAACAATGTGGGGTAAAAGCCCCCACTGATAGAGAATCATCTTTATGAAGAAATTACAATTGTAAAATTATATTCCCTTTTCTCAATTTCAGCATCCCTAACACCCTTAATAACGCTTCATTAGTTACACAATAAATTGCTGATAAATATTTGTCTACTGTATGAGGATTGGCGCAGCTGTAATATACCAACTACATTTTCTATATTTACCGATTAAGTGATTTTTGTTTAAATATTTATTTGTCATATTTCAACTTATATTCCTAAGTTTTAACATGGAATATGAAATCTAAAATCTAAACATTTTCTGAGAATTTTTTAAAAATAATCCAATAGAAATAAACACAAATATTCCCTTGAAAGAGGGGCACGTGTTCCCTCTCTACATCTGCCAATGGTCAATTTATCCTGAAAGTTACACAAAATTACATGGATTATAACCTAAAAAAATAATATATCATAGATGTTTCAAAAAAGCTGATGTTACATGTTATAAATTTAAGGAAAGCAAGTTTTATTACCTTCTACATTTCTCCGATTGCGTACAGCTGGTAGTTATTTTGACAGGTTTTTCAGTATTTACCAGGCAAATGCCGTGAAGGTACGTAACCCACGGTCCATGAGATTACCTACAGCACCATTTCTTGCAGAAGCACATATATCAGACGCGTCACAGACTTGTGTTGCAGTAGCATATGTAAACAATGGAAACGGAACGTTCAAGTGTAATGTACATCTAGGGTTGCCACCTTTTGATGAGTAAATCACGGGACGCTCCGCAAAAAACACTGGATAATGCAAAAAGAAATACGGGACAAATCTACAATATCTGAAATAAAAGTAACTAGTTTGTCCCTGTACAGTACTTGCCATATAATAGAATATAAGTTTATCAGTCTGTGTAGTACACACAGGTCGTGCGTGACCTGTGATGCATAAGACTCGTCAGTGTCTCTATACAGGAAACATGATACAATATTTTTTATAAAGTGTACAATTAACATCACTATAAACTATTACAAAATGAGTCATCACTCAAATAATCGTTGACAACATAATAACCCTTATTCGCCAACTATCTGATAGATCAGATTTAAATTTCTTAATATTTTCAATGTTTTTAAAGGTATTTTGGTAGTTCATTGTATAAGAAATATACAATCTGATGCACGACGTAGAATGAGTAATTGCGAAATTTTGTCTTTCTGGGAAAATGTTTTTATTTTAGACTTAAACACATCTTTACATGATGACCTCGTACTCATATTAAAAATAATTGTGACAATTTTGTTTCTATACGAAAATTATTTACACTAACATGAGAGGCACTCCAAAATAGTATTCCAAAGCTAATAAGAACATAGGATTGTACGTAATATAATAAGTGTAGAGTCTGTCAAGATACTGTACTTTGTAATCTATTTATGATGAAGTAGACACCGTTCAATTTTTGTTAGTTCAAGAACATGATCATCCCATTTTCCTCATTCCACCAATTATTTCATCATCATCCACCCGGTCTGAGCCAAAGTTGTCTGAAGATCTTAAAAATTAAATTCAAATTCAAATCAGCGTACTAAACCACATTTTCCTAATCTGTGAGCTGATACAAATCATTTATATTGAAAAGAAATAATGTAGGTCTTAAAATAGACCCCTGAGGAACACCTTTGTTAATTTCAGCTACTGATGAATTGAATCCCATGCTTCTCTCATTAACAGTCCTAGAGATATGTACTATCTGCTTTTTATTGCTTAGGAACAATAAAAACCCATCATATGGCACACCTTTGATATCATGTTGATATAGTTTACTTAATAAAATTAAATGATGCATCTTGTCAAATGCCTTACAAAAATCTATATACACGCCTATGGCACGATGACTCTTATTTAAGGTATCTGGAACATTTTTATAAAATCAAACAGTGCAGTATCGATACATATTTTCTTCTGAAAAACATGTTGGCAAATGGATATCAATTTGTGTGTAAATAGAATGTGGCAACCTATGTACACCCATATTGTTGTCAGTTTATGCACCCTTTCACGGCCTTGGAAGTAAAAACAAGTAGATATCCGACCTCGTTCATTTTGTGTTCATCTATGACTCCTAAATTTTTATAGCAATTTCGAATTCCAAACAACTGCTTACTTATTTACTTTATGGCTTACGGAAGTTGCAAGTTCATCGCTGCAGTAACAAACGTTCTTAACACAATTGTATATTGACCAAAACCAGTACTTCTAACTTGCAGTTAGTAAAGGGATGTACAAAAGCTAGAGGAAGATAACCCCGGACAAAAATACCATGGTGAAGGGAAGCAGCTTCGCAATTACCATCCTCAGGTTGAAGATGAATGGCATCGGCAAGGATCAAAGATGAACAGATGACATCTTGAATGTCTGCTTTGCTGCGAGGTCGTAGAGCTGACAACTCTACACAGCTCAATCATGTCAAGAAATAGTAACAGATGATTCATGGATTCTCCTGGGGCGAAATATTCCGGAGTTAAACTAGACCCTTATTCAGCTCTCTGGGCGGGCACTCCTTCAAGGGGCTCCAATAACACGATTAAGAAAGACCTTAGAATAGGAATGTGGAACCTACGAACATTATACCAAACGGACGCTCTTCAGTTGGCGGTATGCGAGACCGAGAAGTACGAGGTAGACATATTAGCGATACAAGAAGTTCGGTGGGAGGGTCAAGATAGCATCCGAAAGAGAAAGTACACTTTCTACTACTAGGGAGCACAGTCTCACGATTTCGGAACAACATTCCTCGTTAAGAACAGTATCCTTCAGGCAATTCAGAATATAGAGTTCTTAAACGAAAGGCTGTCGTACGTTACGATACGTACTCGATGGGGCAAAACGGATTTAATAAATATATATGCTCTGATCAAGGTGGCTAATGATAACGCCAAAGATATATTGTACGATGAGCTAGAAAGGCTGTTTGATCGATTACAGAAGTATAATTTAAAAATTGTGTTGTGTGATTTCAACGCAAAGGTAGAGAGGGGAGAAAAATATAGACCTACTATAGGCAAATACACCCTTCACGAGAAGACCAACAACAATGGAAAAAGACTGATAACTTGCGTGATTTCGAAACTACTAATGGTAAGGATCACGTACTTTGAACACAAAGAAATACACAAATACACATGGGTATCTTCGGGCGATAAAACTCTCAACCAGACCAATCACGTATTAGCAGATATACGAAGACACACCAACAAAATGGACTTTAGGTCTTACAGAGGAGCGCAAGGTGCCACCGACCATCAATTACTGACCACAAAAGTAAGAGAAAAGTTATTCATCAGGAACAGATATAGCAAGGGATGAAAACAAGTAAAATTCGAAGTAAAACGATTAAATAATCCGAGCATAAATGCAGATTACCGACTCGAACTCTCAAACAGTTTCGAAATTTTAGCCCACCTGAGTAATAATAATGGTGATATTAATAATGAAATTGATGTGAATAAGATGTGGGAGGCAATTCGTGAAACAATTAAGAACGCAGGGAAGGAACGTGTAGGTGAGAAGACACAACAGAAAAACAAACCTTGTTTTGATGAAGAATGCCTTAAGCTTCATGATGAACGAAAACAAGCAAGGCAACGATGGCTAAGTAATAAAAGCTAAGCAAATACCAACCACTACAGTAACGCGAAACGAAACTCCACACTCGGGTTCAGAAACAAAAAGCGAGAATATCTGACGCAGAAGATTCAGGGGATAGAGGGAAACGGCAAGACAAATAACATACGAGATCTATACAAAGGGGTATACAAACTCGTTAAGAGAAGGTTACCAGCCGAGGTTAGGAATGATTAAAAATGAACGTGGATTTCTTCAGGCTGATCCGACTAAAATTGTCGATGTGTGGAAAAGTTATTTCGACTAACTCCTTAATGTATACAAAAGGGAACAAACAGAGGAATTTGAAGAACCGTGGATTCCCGAATCTAGCGAGATCGAAATCGAAATGTCCGTAAAGAAACTGAAAAATTTCAAATCACTAGTAGTAGACAATATTGCAGCCAAGTTAGTTAAAGCAGGACGAACGGCACTAATCAAGGAACTAAATAAATGGGTAAGTGCTATATGGAGAAAGGAGGAGCTTCCAGAGAAATGGAAAACAACAATAATGGTTCCGATTTACAAAAAAAGGCGATAAATCGGACTGTCATAATTTCTACGAAATCTCGTTGCTTCCAACCTGTTACAAAGTATTAAGTAATATTCTGTTAACACGCCTAAGTGTATACGTAGATAAAATAATTGGAGATCACCAATGTGGATTTTGAAGAAATAGTTCCACGTTGGACCAGATTTTTCGCCTTGAGACAAATTTTGGAGAAGAAATGGTAAAACAGTGGGACGGTTCACCAGCTATTCATTGATTTTAAAAAAAGCATATGATTCTATCAAAAGGGAAAAGTTATACAGTATCCTGATACGCTTTTGGAATTCCTAAGAAACTTGTTCAACTATTGAAGATATCTCTCAGCGACCCCATAAGCAGAGTGCGGATAAGTAATTCACTGTGCAATAAATTTTCAACTTTTAGTTCTTTCCTGAAGTATTTGATGCAAGTATCATAGTATCAGTGTGACTGATCACTGCAGTGAAATCCGTTTTTTTTTTCAGGCTTAGCTTTTGACAAATAAGCAAACCAATAACGTGACATTCAACTGGCAGAAATGTAATTAGATAAATATAGCAGTGACTTTTATGGGCATGTGCCTAATGCCAAATCATGTGTAGAGTGAATGGTAGTGAGGTAAGTGTGCCCCTCACCAATCTATAAGATTATCAGCACGTGACTTACAGCACAACTGAAGGGCACACGGAAAGAAACTGTTGTTGCAGTTTCAACAAAAGATCCTAACACCATCTGTTGCCCTTCAGTGGTACTTTGAGATGAACAAGCCATTTGGATAGTATAATGCCTTTCACCGAGTAAATGCGTAAAGAGAATAAATATTAACACGAACCTGCATATGAATGTTTAAAACGCTTCTCCTGAAGCCCTGAAGAGCATGAGCCCCTTCTTTTACTTCAGCTGTTGGGCCCCGGTATTGTCTCTATCATACTTACAAGAAACCTGTCAATAAGATTATAAAGAAACCTACCTCGAAAATTCACTAGGATAATCAAGGTTATACTGAAAGGCCTAACACAAAAATTAGCTGCCCTCTTCAATTGAAAGGTCCCGAGATAGGAACTGGATATTGTGCGAAGTGCACAAAAAGTGTATTTGTGTGATATACTTTTAAAAAGTCACTTCTGCTTCATTTCCGATATGGAATAACATATTATCGAGTTGTATCATCTCCTCTGACAAAATAGAACTTCAACTCTACACTCCAGTGCTGCATACTCGACGTGGGGGAGTGCCCCTATATGTCTAAATTGCCCACCTTTTTCTAATCTGTACCCGTTTTTTTTTTCAAAATTGAAGGCTGGTACAGAAAAAGAAATTATATTTTAGAACTCAGCAGACAAAACACTTCTAGGAACAGCCACTAGCTCTCAGGGAAGAAATAGTGATGTGACATAGTTTCAAGATTCGCAGCGGATTGAAACAGGGCGATGCCTCATCAGCAGTACTGTTTAACTTTACGTTAGAATATGTTATTTTAAAAATTAAAGGTGACAAAAAGTGACTATCATTGAATACTTTGAATCAACTGTTCGTATACGCGGATGACGTAGATTTAATAGGGGGCAATATAGATGCACTACAAAGCAACACCGTTGTCTTAGTAGAAGCGTGCGATGAGATTGGTCTACAGGTAAACATAGATAAAACAAAATACATGATAACAAGCCGAAACACAGGGAGTGATGGAAATAAAAACATTAAAATTAGGGATGAGGTCATAGAGAAAATAAACAAATTTAAATACTTGGGAGCATACGTAACAAGCAAGAATGTGATCACGGAAGAAATAAAAAGTCGCTTAGTATCGGACAACGCATGTTTCTAGTCAGTCCCAAAACTTCTAACTTCGCGCTTAATATAAACGAAATAGAAATTGAAAATATACAGAACGATTGTTTTCCCGGTAATACTTTACGGTTGCGAAAGTTGGAGTACGTCCCTAGCAGATGAACATAAATTACGTGTGTTTGAAAATAAGGTTTGGAGAAAGAAATACGGACTGAAACGGGACGATATGACTGAAGAATGGAGGAGACTGCATGATGAAGTACTGTACGATTTACCAGATGTTGTAAAAATAATGAAATCGCGACGACTAAGCTGGACAGGAAATGAAGTTCGTATCGGGGAGAAAACGAAGATTATATTCTATCCTGGCTGGAAAGCCGGATGGAAGGAGACCATTAGGAAGACCGAGACGTAGTTGGGAGGACAATATTAGAAGAGATCTTCGAGAAGTTGCTGTTCTTGATGAAAACCGGCTTTATGTTGCCCAGGATAGAAGCTAGTGGCGAATGTTTGTTTCTGCGGCGATGAACTTGCGAGTTTCATAAGCCATAGTGTTAATTAAGGAAAATTAATATCTAGCTCTTACTGCAAAGTAATATTATGCATTTTTTACAGTGAAATTTATCAACGCGTTTACTGGCTGCAGTTTCGGCGCAGTTTTCAAATTTGATGATAATAAATAACTTGTTCTATATTTTTATTGGAACTTTATAATGTGCCAACTAACATGCCTTCGCGTACCACACGTGGTACGCGTATCACAATTTGAAACCTCTGATCTAATTTAAACGGTGTGTGTTACATAATGTATAAGTTGGGAATTATATTCATTGTCCCAACATGGCAAATGGTGTAAATGGAAAATGAATGAGATATACCAAAGTTCAATACGCTGATCCATGATTCAAGTGTACGACAAAGAATTTGGACTGTATTCCAAACGAGAACATAATCCACCGAGAACTAGAACTATTGGATTGCTCAGATTTTCCTGGAGCTCATGCATAGTAAGCATAGCCATTTTTTGACCACTGACTATCTTTAGATCATAAGAGAGGAAACAATTACTTTAACTTCAGGACAAGAAATTAACTTTAGAACATTGCAATCGAGCAATCGAGCAAAAAAATAAATCGAGTAATAAAGCGTTTTCTGGACACTCATGATGTGAGGAGCTCTGCAAATTATGGATCTAAACACAATCAGAATGTGAGAAGATTGGGGAGAGAGCCAAAAAGATGTTCGTGATAACAATTTTAGCTTTTGTAGTAGGAAGAATTATCTGATAATTTTCTTTTTGGCAATTTTTGGGTTTTATTTAACCATTCAAATTTGAGGGAAAAAATATTTGATTAGTATTTTGATGCAACAAATACAAATACAGAGTAACAAATCCGTGATCTACTGGAGATCAATATTAAACAAACTAGATGTATGTTATTTTTATTGCAAATTAATGAATACTCTGTAATTAAATACGAAAGTAAACAATTTAATATTGTCGTAACTACATTTGAGGAGGCTATTTCCAAACGTGTCCTCTTAAAAAAAAATGAGATTGAGATATTGTTATTGTTGAGGTTATTTTATCATTTTCTAATGCATTAGTAGTACGGTGCAATTAGGTTTTAACCCGGAATTTTATAATAACAAGCTGAAAATTGGTGAAAATGTTCAGAATGTTGTCCTAAACAACATACTGAAAGTCCCAAAAAATCCCGCTTGGGGAAACTCAGATATGACGTCATCAACATGACCGCCGACCGAGTTTAACTTTTAAATTTTAAAGCTATGTATCTTCTCGACATTTTAACATAGAGACTTCGTTCTTGTTTCATTTTCCATAGAATATATTACCAAATGTTATTCATAGCTAGTGTCCGTCATATACAACCGCCATCTTTAAAAATGGCGCCTAGATTTGAAAGGAAAGTATATTCTTAATGTTTGTTGTCACATTTAACTGTGAATAACTTTGAAACGAATACGAATATGGGAAAACGTCCAGAAATAATCGTTATTTGCCTTTTTAAGAGCTTTCCAACGAGCCTAATATCATTCTTGTATCTCTAAAACTAATGGAGCTAGTCGATTTTATGCGCACCAAGCAGTGATTGACACCTTTAAAAATGAGTTCGCCATATTCACATTAATGATATAGTTGTAAAGTAGATATGTTTTGCAAGTAATAAATACAATTTTCTGGATAGATTTTACTATAATTCTTCCATAAATAAGAGAAAACTTGGAAAATATGTTTAAGAGATATGACGTCATCAATATGGCGGCCGACCGACTTTATCATTTAAATTTTGAATGGTTGTATCCTTTAGACATATCAAAATAGAACATTTGCTCCTTCTTATTTTTCACAAAATTCACAATATAAGAAATTGTTATTCAGAACGAGCAATTGCCATATACATCCGCCATGTTTAAATATGGCGTCATGTTTCGGAAACAGTTTACTTTTTAATATTAAAAAATATTTTCATATTTAGCATATGTTAACTGTAGAAAACATTACGATACACCAAACTGAATTTTATTTACAATGATACACATTATAAGAAAGAAACGACTCGTAACTATTAATAATGATATAAGAAACAACGTATTTCTGCAAATATAACTCGTTTAACTTTAACAGTTCAGGCTAAGGAGAAACAGGTACCTTTATAAAATTTTTGTCTCTCTCTAATGCCACTGCTTATGGTTCAAACTCCTCCGTGTCATCGTCCTCATCTAGAATCTGTGAACGGTTTTCACAACCATGACCAACACAATAGCCACACATCGTCGAGCAGTTTGGGCCACTTCTTCGACACTCGCAATTTCGTTCGCAACCAGACTTACAATCACAAGAAATTATATGCAGGATATTTTCTGGTGCGGGATCATTTTCGTTAGGAATAGGTTTCTGACTACTATCTATCAGGATCCATCCCCAATCCGTTGGTGGTAAATTCACACCGTTCCACTGTTGAACCCGGTGGTAAATGCGGTATGAATGCTGCCTTGCTGCGGATGATGATGTTGGAAGTGTAGATAAGTCAAATGTTGATGTAACGGCCTGCGTCGCCACAGTTCTCATGTATTGACGGTATCTTGCTTCTTCTAGGGTACCGTCAATATCGTAGCCGTATAAATCGAGAAGAAATGATGCTCCAGTCCTTGCAATTTCTTCGTGAGTTGCGTCTGACCTGTTAAACACACTTGCATGTTCCCTTAAAACAGTTTTTTTTTAAAAAATGTTTTGAAGGCTACCTTTTTCCCCTTCTTAAACAGCGCGGAATTTGTATCACACCCTCTTGCGGCATGAAAGAAAAGAATATTAGGAAGAACTTATCCAAGACCAGCTTGAAGTTTTTTACTACTATACACTTTGTGAGGATTTTG
>JAGDQP010076375.1:0-10062 GCA_022664845.1 Lepisma saccharinum
GATGGCACAGAAATATTGGTGAAAGAATAAGAACGGAATAAATATATTTATAATGATTTAAAGATGAATTATATATTGAAGGATATAATCGAAGGTCATTTTGATGAAAGGAGGAAGAAAAAGAGAACTTCTATAGCTTATAGGGGTGGTACAAGGAAGAGAAAGAAAAAGAAAGGAAGATGATTTTGAAGAAAGAAAATTTATAATAATGACCTGCAATTGTAACAGAACATTATTGACGTTTATGCATTGTTACGAGATAACATAACCCTGTTATTTATTTATTATTATTTCCATATTTATTATTATTATGTTAGATACTTTTTATTCTTATTGCAAGCTGTTCTCAGGTTCTTTCTCTACTCATGTGGACTATAATCATTTAATCAAGTACAAGATAAATACAATAACTCCACTATTCCACCAAGACCAGACTACAGTAGTATGTTTTATGTTTACCCTTCTCCAATTTCTGAAATGAAATTTCAATTGTTTCCTCCGTCCTCATCGATTACACATTTACTCTAAACTTCATGTACACAATAGTCTGCACTTTTATCTATAGATGCATTTCACTTCTTTTGTATGTAAATATATCTTTATTTATTATGTCCACGTTTTAACACATGACAGTTCATATCTGAAAATCACTATTTAGCTCTACAATACATCCCGAACCAAAACGTTTAAGATCTATTTATGTACTGAATCAATAATAGCTTTTCTATACATAATCCATTATCATGAAGATAATAAAGTCGTTCCTGAAGAAACAATATATTAGGCACATTTTACCCATCCCCCAGTGGAATTACTCGAAAGGGCACACGTACGGAATTATTGTTTCCCTATTGTTTCTAGACAAATCATATTTATCTAAAAATATCAATTTGGGGGGATACCGCTGTATATTCCATGATAAAACGTAATAATGTGAGGGGAAATATGGAATATGATAAATTTATATTTTAAAAAATTCACTTAGCAGCAAAATAGCGAAAATGTCTCTCGTCATTGCACCTGCGTCGTCTAACGAAAGCCGCCACTACAAACAGTAAATACTTTAACGACGACAACATCCAATGTTACATGTGTGAATTGTGGGTTCATGACCTACGTGCAAATAATAATAAATGAGACATTTATATGTATGATTTCTGTGTTGTATAATTTGTAAATTATAATCCTGTCACTTTCTTGTTTGTAATATTATATTTTATTTATTAATTTACTATTTCAAAGATTATTTGAGATGCAACAAATATTTTTTTTTCTGATTTCTTAATTTTACTATGTAAATTACTAAATACAAGGTAGCTCATTTAAAGCCAGTAAGTATCCTAATCCCTGTGTTGAGTTACGATGTGTTCTGAAAAACAAAAAGCATGGTTACACAGGTACAACGACGTCGGGTGTTGGTGGAGCACTTACATCACTTGTTATTAGAGGTATGGCTCGTCAGCTAATCATATTCTATGTACAGTGTGAGTCAAAAGACAGAGCCATTCTCATTACTTTATATTCTGAAGGAGATGAGGAACGGGTATAAAACTTTTTAATTAATGCGTGAAAACTTTCTGATAGCATAGATCTGCCATCTTCGAAGCAGTCATCTTGTATTTATCTCAAAAATCTTAAATGGTGATTGAGTTATGTTGTACATCGTTTTAGACAACATTTCCATGAGAAATTGATTGGCAAAGTGAGTTCATTGCATTATATGTAACTAATTGTTTACTAGTCCTAATCTGAGCGTTTTAGTTAAATATTCATTGTTATTTACAACAGGTTACGGATACGGAAATACTGACTTCGACAATAAATGTGTTATAACAATTTAACCTAAAATGATGTTCCACATAACCCCTTTTCCCACTGAAGACTTAGTAAAACTCAAGGTGACCGATAAATCCAATTATAATATCAGAAAGTTTTCCTGCGCCCGTATGTTACGTAAAGCTTCACACTTGTACTTTTTTTCTTCAGAGTAGACAGTAATGACTCACCAAGACTCACTTCATGTACATGGGATATGATTAGATGGCAAGCAATATCTTTAATAACAACTGTTGTAAATGCTTCAGCAATATCCCGTTTTAATGGGCCACGCTGTACCACAACAGTCGAAACTCCTCTCGTAGGGAAATTTTGCACATCACATTCAGTGTTTAAGCTATTCGTGTGTTGCGTATTTCTTTTTGTTTTACTAAGGCAAAAGTTGGATGTCAATGGATTTTCAAGAAATACTTCTACTTACTCGTAGTTATAAAAATGATAACATATTACCAATCATTGTAAACGTTATAAGCTTTAAATGTCAATAATACTGCTATAGACAACGGTCTTTCTATCTATCATTCTACAGTTGGTGAATGTGTTGAATTTTGTAGGCTGTTCTATCACCCAATGGCTATCACCTAGCCCTGGACAAAAAGTAAGTTTTTAAAAGTTGCCGCAATAGCTGTAAGTTAACGAATTTCCAACACATAAGTACTACTCTACATGCATTAATATATGTTGTTTTTAAATCTGTATGAAAGACTGACATCTAAATTGCAGTACAAATTTTATAGGTAAATCCAAAATATGTCTATTGTCATCCCGACTTTCAAGTATTCAAATTCAATGCAAATGATTTCAGAACGATATCATCGTTGCAGTCTTGTCTTCGTATTAGACTTTGGATCAAACGTCAAGAGGTTCACAGTTCGAATACCGGCTAGGTATTTTTTTAAGATTTTAATAATTCTTAGAGACAGAAGCTTGAGCCAAAGATGCCTAAAGACGATAAATGAATTCAATTCCAATTCCTTAGAGATAGAATACCAGAAATTACTATAGTTGGGCTCTAAATACAGCTCTTATTATCAAATACGAATGCTAAGCAAACTCACAAATATGAATTTCACCAAATTGTTGTGTGGATGCACCGATTCGTTCATGTATATCCACTCTGTGAACAACTCCAATAAGTATCTGTACAATTTTCGGTATGTTAACGATAGCATTTACAGTTTTGTAAAAGAATTAATGCTTTATGTGATATTTCTTAGTAAATTATAGGCCTACAGTATCAACATACAACAAAAATTTATACTGTAAGTGCGACCTAATAAAGAGGCTTAATGCGTAATAACTTTTACTTAAAACTTTCTCACTCTTATTTCCAAGTCGTTACGAATGCTAAGTACGGAGCACTTAATTCTTCGATTCACACATTAATAATTCTGTACCTCCTCTTCTTATTTGGATGTTACGTACTTTAGAAAATATCATTATGTTGAGAGAGGGAAAGGACTTCATGTGTACATGTTCATGTAAATTTCGTGCGTGTATGGTTGTAAAACTGATGGGAAAATGCAAGAATATGGATGTGAGCCTAAAATGCAATTCATTGCATCAACGAAAGGATGAAGTCTATTTTTCTTCTTTTCTATGTTACAAATTAATTTATGGGAGAATATATTTCTTGAGTGATCCATAATTATCCGTACAATTTTAATTTGTAATGGCAAATAAATTAGATGAAATATGGCAATGTGAAAAAGTAAGCTTCGAAGCTTTTTCACTAATTTTGGATTTGAATTTATTTATGGACTAAAGGCATCCATGATTCTCGACGGGCCAGAATAGGCGAAAGAAAGGAATTGACCACCTCAGTTGAAGAAGATACCATCCGGCATTTGGCTGGTATGATTGAGGAAAAAAACAGAATAAAACTCAGTCAGATGGTCGGCTTCCAGTATTGAACCCAGGACCTCCCGAATACGAAGCCAATGTTCTACGGCTGCTCTGTTTGTTTCGCTTATACATCTCTACGTGAGCACCGTTATTCGATTTATTATCATTATTAGTCCGTGTAGGGTTACCAGAAAATAAAAAAGTGGTCTCTCAGTCAGTGGGGTGGCATCGAGAAGTACAAACCGAGCACACAAAATCCAATAAAAATTTATGGGAGAGCACACAAAAACTCTTATACGCACAAACTGTGTTGTGAAACGCCAACTAATTTCTTTACTATTACGAGAGATAATTACGGAACACTCTGTATGGCGTCTGTAACTCTGGTTTCTTGAACACAAGAAGACTGGAATATTTTGAAAACTGAGAATACATACTAAATTCTGAAGAGCGGAATTCCGCACGAGTTGAGCAAAATACTTCAGCTTACGAGAACGGAAAGAGAGAGAACTCTTTTAGAGCGGATTTTCATCGATGAAAAGACGAGAAATTTCCGTTCTAAAAAAGACAGAATCTATGGTGTAGTTCTTTTCGATAGGAACGTAATATTTTCAGATGGATTTCCATCATTTCAAATAATTTTTCATCGTTTGAACAGGACAATGACCACAATATAATGTTAAAAATGTAAAAGGAAGCAAACGGGAGCATTTATTCATAAGTATTAAGAATGAAAACTATTGTTCTTATGAATGAAAAATATTTTTAAAATCCTTGTCCTCGATGAGATTTGAACCTGCTACCTTCCGTGCCAGCGCTCCAATCCCTTATTCTTTATGCGAGATAGACACTCCTCGAGAACGTCAGATACTTGAGAGCAACGTTCGAAGATATCTTACTCCTGACCTCTTCTCTTATGTTTTATGTTTTTGTTACTGAAAAAAATAGTTATCAAGTCTTCTAGTAGCATCTTTTAACTAAACGCGATTAAATTCTCAGTAGGGCTTCGTCTTTTGATAGCCTTCGTAGTGACAAATGGCGGAAATTATACTTGACTAGTACCCATAATGCCTTGTAAACCTCTCTAAAGAGATGAGAAATCGTACTTTCAAGTAGAAGAATAAATTACATCCGTAAAGCATCGGAATTCTATTTAAAATAACATCTTCTATCCAAAGCGAGAGTGCTTCATTGAAAACCATTCTTTTCGATTGAAATCCACTAGTTTTCCATTAAATCACTTTCTCTTCTGGCTTGATGTGTAACACTGTAAATCAAAATTATAAATTTGAAGTTACTTATTTTACTTATATAATTTTCACTAGAACTAATGGATGTGAAGACATTAAAGATGTAAGATCATTATAAGCTTGCATTATCGTCGATGACGCCTTGTATGAAAATTAGTTGTAGATAAGAAGACATAATAAAAATAATTGTAGATTATTATTATTATTATTCTGCTCTTGGATAGGCTCAATTCGGTAGCCTCCAGCTCTGGTTGTCCTCTGTCTCCTTTTTCACTCTCTCTCTCTCTGGCAACTCATTGATTTAGCAGATCCGTCAATATTCCAAATCTTCTTCGTCTTCCTCCCTTTCCTTCAATCATATACTCCATAATTCCTCGCTGCAGAGGAGTCTCTTTTCTTAAGATGAAGCCAACAATAGTTTCTCCAAAGCAGACGTGTTTTGTTCCTAGCTATTTGCAGTTCCAGATATAACCATTCTAATTATTGCTGGAACTTGTAAAAGCATCATTGCATTTAAATTAATGTAGTCCTCTATTGCATTTTGTAACATTGACATCTGACTTAAAGGTTTTATGCCCTAATGTTTATTTTTCAATTGAAGCTTAACATTTATGGGCAAGAAGGTAAAGAACTATAACCTAAGTCCACCACATAACTGAGAAATGTCATCCCTCAGCGACCATTGTTCCGCGGGGAAGAAGGTAAAATAGTGTCCAAGATTTTTTTCTAGATGCGATACCAGCAATCTCCAGCTGAAATTGATGAAAAAGCCAGAATAACCTGTCCAACATTCCCAATGTCAATCTGAATTCCTTGACCACAGCTACTCCACTGCGGCTCGGTAATTTTAGTTATCTTCGCTCTTCTCGCATTTTATAATTACCTTCTTGTTAGAATACACTTTGTTTCACATAGCGAAACTTACAGATCTGTAGGCAATGGTGATGAATTTTGTGTACAGGTTCATTACCCGAAATTTCCTGGAAAAGTGATCGAATGATGGTTCGTCATTATATCCCATCGGATGGAGAGGACATTCTAAAGAAGGACAGGACCTAAAATTTAAAGTGGATTCCAATCCACTACGTCCCATCTGATCCCCTCCACTATCATCACCGCTAGTACTCTGAATAGGCTGTTGTCAGACCCACAAGAGACACGGGTCGGATAGTTTCAGATTCACTCGGACACAGATTGGTTAGGCCAAATATAATCTGCCACGGATCAGATCTGGTCGAACTTTCTCAAGTGATTTCAACCAAAGACAATTCATTGAGAGCATGTTAAAATATTTTCTCACTTTCAAATAAGGCATTCCAATATTTTGTCATGTGATTCTCCTAATAAAAATAAACAATTTAATAAAGTACAATAATCGTAGTTACCAGAAAAAATAGTTTACCTAACGTCTCCTGCTCTGGAAGCATATTACATCGTTAAAGAAACAGAACTATTCTTGACGATCTTACAACAAATGACGTTGCTTTAACAGAAATCATTTCTTAGATGATACGATGTTGTTTCATAAATTTATATACAAATCGATTTGCGTCTTTAAGCAAAAGATCCGTTAATAGTTATAGTTAATAGTCATTCAGTTAATAGTTCTTCTTTTCTGTTGTATAGAGAAGGATTCCTCTTAAATATATTGTCATTGTTAAAATCAGAGATAGGTTAAACTCACAGATTTTTTAAAATTGTGCATTGGCGCTAGTTCACAAATAATAAACATTTAAAAAAATGTTAATTTCGAACAATTTGGAATTTAGCTTATATACTGTTGCAAAGCCTCAGGTAGTTAAAAAATGTGTATATATCAAAGTCAGACTCTTCGCAGTAACATCTCTGGAGAACTACTAGAAAGATCCCTTTACATTATTTCAACAGACCAAGTTATAGACCTACAGATATAAATTTATTATAACATTTATTGAGCTCTTGTTAGCTGTCTGCCTGTGAAATTCATGTGTGCTGCAAAAAAAAAGAGGCATTATAAAAATTAAAACAATCAATTCGCCAAGTTATAGTCATTGAGAACGAAAATAACATATCTCTACACCAAATGAGAAATGAATATAGCATATCACTATACACATTCCATTCACTTCAACATGTCGCTAGTCGAAATGTTAAAATCCGCTGAGAGAAAATATCATGTAGTTATTATTCCAGCTAAGTTTGAGTTTGTTTGAGATAGATTTGGTTTGATGTTTTAGTCCGTGTCAATTTACAAGGCTAACAAACAAGTTCTATTTTTGCAAGGACATCAAGGGAGACGGGTATGGGGAGGAGAAAATGATTTATGAATAATGTTCTGCAGGGCAAAATTAGTATGTACCATTTCGGCATTAGACTGATTATATTGAAAAAAAAAAAAACCACCAGGATGGTAGTGGGCTGAACGCGAACCCCAGACCTTTTGAATATAAGAATCCAATGCTATATAATCAACGGCTCGTTAGTGTTTATGGGTTTTAAATTTTAAGTACAAATTTAGCCCCAAAGCCAATACAGCAAAGCTACGTGTCCTATATAGGTAATTGAATTTCTGTACTGTACTGTACTGATATCATGATGTAAGTTTGTCTCATGTATGTGGTGGACCGACGTCCTTCAGTAACCACAAAAGCCGGGGAAAGGGATGACAAACGAAGCGGTCATGGACTCAAGATACCACTCAAGTATTCGATACTGAAATGTGATTGAAACACCCCAGTTAAGGTGAGGACCCTGATCAGCGTTCAAGCCCACTTGACCTTTACATAACCATTCGATCCACTTACGTTTGCCATTATAGCTCGTAGATAGGAATTGTAAGGATGACTTTGCGTGTAGAATAGTAATGGAGTATGCACCAAACGCTGTTAATGCGACACGAATCTGTTTATTTCTGAGCTATAGTGTGTTTACTACTTTCCATCCACTCAAGAATAAAAAATCAGTGATACTTGTTGTAATGATAAAGGACAATATAAGAAATTTACTGTGGGAAATAATCAGAAAATGGGACAGTTGATGAGTTTCACATTGTGATTCTAAACTCCTTGCATCTTAAATAAAGATTCGATGATACATTATGCAGTATTCACAGTCCAGTACATACGGTGGCAGACTCCGAATCAACACTGGAAACACACATAATTGAAGTCCTGCTTTTGGTAATATTGAGTGAGGTTTTCTTTTTAAAGTTTTCCTTAATTTCACCAGATGAAGTCCGGTGTGGTAGCTAGAAAAATGCCTCTGCTCTTTCGTTCCCTCTTATGAAGTGTGGTCATCTTGTGTATGTGGTGATAGGAAATGCTATTGGAGTATAAAAATAAAAGCAGGAATAAGCCATTAGGATTGTTTATCATCGGGCCAATAGGCTCGGTCTTATAAGTGATTAAGGTGGCTGGCCCGCTGAAACTCCAAGGAAGGGAGGAGCTCCGAGGATCGGCACTAGAAAGTCGAGAAACTTTCAGAAATGGAAGGTACTATGGAACAAAATTAAGGTAAAATGGGTAGAACGTAAACTGTTATCTGCAGAGTGTGTACGTAACTGTTAAAAGATTAATTGTGTGGTTAACCATTAAATTGGAAAATTTAATGCTACTTATAGTCACAATGTTAAACATCTAACTTGTCAAATGAAACATTAAAAGAGTTGTGAACACAAAACAAGAAATAAATGCTATATTTCTATAAATAGGGTGTAAATAGCATAACAATCTAGTATCATTTAAGGTTAATACAGGTTTATTCCTATGAAGATCATGGAGAAGGAACAATGGAAAATATGAACACAGTGAGTATGAGATCATCAGACTGGAAAATTCTACTCTTCTGACCACATGAAGCGCTGACTCACAATGTCACTCTTTGTATCTTTGTAAATTGCAAAGAAAAAATAAAAGGAAAGGAAAGAAAACAAAACATAAAATGTGAAACACGACACGGTTAAAATGTCAGGTATCGGGTCAATAAATAAGCTCCCCCACTCTTCCATTATCCCTGATGTAAATCAAATATCTTGAATTTTCCGTTTCTATAAATTTAAAGCAAAAACCAAAGGAATACTACTATACAAATGGAGAAAAATAGCACAATAAGCCTTTACACACTCCTTGATGTTTGTGTGACCGAAAAAAACAACACTACCGGTATCTAAAACTAGAGTAAAATTTCTACGCGTGCATGTTAGACGCACTTAATTTGTCTTTAAGTTTCCTTTCAACATGAAGCACCATATTTAGTCCAAATTGTTATACCATCATTTGAAGACCAAGATCTTGGTGCTACAATGGCTGAACGAAGACAGTATCTAGAAATTAGTTTCGAAGTTCCAGAGTTTATTCAGGAGAATCCGCTATTAGTCTGAGTATGTACTAAACGTAAAATATAAATTATGTTATCACGCCTAAAATCACATTAATTATACAAATGAGAGGTTTAGTGGAGAAATGGCGTATCCCATTTTCCCACTAACTACCAAACGCTTAAAGAGGATACATCATTTTCCCACTAAATCTTCGGAACTTATTTTTTCCTTCTTCTTTCATGTAGGTACAGTCAGTCCGTTCGGTATATTCATCCACCATGGTGTTTTATCAGGAGATAGAGCAATGGACTAGAAACGAAAATATGCAGATACCTCAATTACGCAAATTTTGAAGGATACGCCGTTTTTTTACTAAGTCCCTCAAATTTTAGATATGAATCATAGTGGAGGGTGGTCCGGACTAAATATATTTAATATTTGTGTATAAATTTGTGGTTCCATTTTCATTACTGTAACATATCGCCGGTCAAAACACATACAGGCGTCAGTGAAAAAATGCGATTCTGATATTATACCAACAGTCAGCTCTTGAAAACCGACACATGTGATTATAGAGTATTTCACAAGCCGGCGTACGTGATTGTAGAGTATTTCTTTACTTTCTTTACAAAACAATGGAAAGAACTGACTTTGTTTCTATTCTCATGAAAAGTTGATAAAATCACTTACGCCACTTGAATTTTTACCGGCGATATGATGTTGTTCCCATCTCACATCAAAATTATCAAATTCCATATATTTTACTCCACTTATGTTACTGCAATGTATTCGAATTTAGTAACACTTGATACCAGGAGAAATCAGAACTCCGTT
>JAGDQP010076378.1:0-10061 GCA_022664845.1 Lepisma saccharinum
ATGTTTCAAGACAATTAAAAATAATATTTATAATCTTTAGTCATCTATGGCTCAGGTCGGGATAGGGTGCAGGAAGGAGTCGGTCAGAACCTATTCTGAAGAGTCACACATTCGCCTGGTGTGACTGAGAAATAGCTCTGGTAACCCCCGCAGTCAAGACGGTCAGGTCAACCACTGGTATCGAACCCAGGACCTCCCGAATGCAAAGCCAACGCTTTACCAACTTTTTAAAAACTATTTATTTCAATTTCTACCCTAGTACATGCAATACATTATACAGAAATTTTAAGCTTTACTTCTTTAAAAAAATATGTGCATTCATCAATTCAATAGTAGAAACATTCTAAGTGGCAAATTAAAAATTTTATAGGAGAAGCTGAAAATTGAAAGAACTTGGTATCACATAACGTATTTCTTCCAACATAACGTGATTGTTATTACCTCTTCCTGAGTGATTTAGTACTTGGAACAAGGGTGGGGACATGCAATGCTTCAGGACAAAAGTATGGTGTCTTTTAAAAGAAAATGGCACTTGGAACGTTTGCATTTCCACTCTTAAATTATTTGTGTAAAGTATTATTTTTTTTCTCTCGTCTTGCGAGTTAATAATGAAGGTTTCACTTTTAAGTAGTCTTCCTTAAAAAGATGGATCAGTTGTCAACTGATACGACAAAATATAAGTTAGCGTCTGTGGAACCACATCAATTAATCGCATCGAATTTTGTTTGAGAAAGAGACAGTGCTCAGGGCGGGTAAGCATCGTAAATTTGATATCGCTAGAATGTTTTCTTAACATATAGCCTAGAAAACGTTGCAACTGATACCATATCAGTTGAATGTAAGTGCAAGACAATGTGGTACTGCACGGCCTCTAAATTTTGGAATCGATTTATTAATGTCTGCCTAGTTTCAACGTGTCCCCTGTATGTTGAGTCGTAACGCTCACTGTCTTGTAACCAAGGGATTCCGGTTTCTATTCCCGGTGGGGACAGGAGTGGTTAGGATCCCACATTGAGCTGTAAGTCCTGTCCTCAAGTTGTCATCTTCAACTGTTAGAAGGCAATAGAAAACCACCATTGGTTCAGCTTGCCCAAGGACCATCGGACAGAACACTCATCATCTTCATCTAGTTTCAATATAGCTAATAACCTATAGTTCTAGTTTCAAATGTTCTTCCTATCTGATCAATACTTTATACACTTTAGACGCACCTGAAACTTTAAATAAGAGGTTGTGTTCGGTAGGTCAGGGTTTTCTTTTTAACATCATCTCTGATTCTATATACAGGGTGTCTTTAACATGGTAGATAGATCATTGAAACAAAAAATATATACGAGGTTTTGTCGAAAATTGCTTCGTTTTGGAAATACAGGGTGGCCAACTTCGGGTCTAAAAATCATCTTTTTACAATGGTAAATAAAAGGAATATATATCTCTATAAATCATAAATGATACATGAATGTAAAAACATGTTGCTATAATAAAACTCGACGTTTCTGCGTAGAGTGATTTGACATTCAATTAGAAGTTTGTTAGTGCTGATTTTCTGTACTATTCATTTTCTGATTGTATTTTATAAATTAAAATATCCAGGTATCTTGGAACAGTAGTCTTCCGTCTTTATAGGTTTCCTTTGTAAATTTTAGATTTGGATTGGTTGTATTACAATGATGTGAAAAAAAGAAGCCTAACTTATCTGCTCTGTGTTGCAGTATAGTGAATTTGTACGGATATGTAATAGGAAAACAGGGATTTTATCAGACATTCCTCAATATTCGAGTATCACCCATCTATTTCAGAAGTTCAAATTCAGAAGTTAACATTTTTGCTGTTCAACAATAATCCAAACTTCTCAATACTTTTTTTTTCACCCACAATTCTGACTCTATAGCCCCGAAACTGAGAATTCTGGTAGAATCTTTATATCAAAACTACGTCGTGAGAGACGTAAGTATAATTTACATTCACGTTTGTACTTTCATAGTGGAAATAATAGGGTCCGTTTAAATTTGGAAGAAGTAGAATGTAGAAGCAAACAAAACAATTTTTTGTAAATTGGCCTGAGTCAAAGTTACCTAAAGGTCTTAAAATTAAATTCAAATTCAAATTTCCACAAATGGAAACCAAACACTAATGACGACACCAAACACATTTAAAGTCAGATTCTTATATTTCCTAATTTTGTTGCTAAAAAACAGTTCAGGTTCTGTAAATAATTGGATTTAAAAAAAAAAAAATATTATTCTAAATTTATTTTAGAAAAGAGATATAATATATCTGTTATTTATTTTTTAAGTTACATTAAGGAGTTATTCATTATATCACTTTAACTCTTTCGAAGCTTCACAGATGTCACTTCTCAGCGTGTATAATTTAAAAAGGTCGGGAGTGTATAGAAGACAGAATTAATGTAGGTTGGAGGAACATTTAAATAACGTGATTTCGGGAAGTCACTGGAAAAAAATCTTAGGATGTAAAATGTTAACAAGTTATAAATCCGTGATCATTTTCTCAGAACTGTTCTGAAAATATTTCTTAGATCAGAAAGTTAGATAATGAAAGGCATAATATGATAATTAACATAAAATTGAAACCAATTCTTGAAATTACGTTTAATAGTTTTGTTTCACAGAAGAGGAACAGTTACAGATTGTGGATATTATGACGTGACTAAAAGTGTATATTATACATTATAAAGAGAGAACTTTCTAAGGCTTGATTGACTTCCTTTTTTTTCGTCAGAAAACTGGCATTGATTTCTTAAACGTTTCATAAGAAAAATCTCCGTGAGAGTGTGCAAACCTTTTCACAGAAATCTGAAATAGTATCTCTAGGAATCAACCAACATACATCACCGGCACTAAAATGCCGCTAACTGTACACTTTGGGACAAAATGATGTGCAAATGAGGTCTGCACACAATTATTGCATCTACTACTAGCATTAATTTGAAAAACTAATTCTACTCATTAGTGAAGTAGGAAACGAAATTGATTTAGTCCGTGAACGATATTTACTGTTTACCTGTACTGAAATTTGAATAATCGACTTTTTTTGGAACGAGAAAAAAAATAAGGCGGGAAATCCTACTTCCCATTAAGCCTTAAAGTACCTTGTACTGAAATTCCAATCGATATGTCGAAAATGAGTTACAAGTCCAAAACAAACCAAGCTTTTTTTTTTCTTTTTTTTCTGTCCTGTAATTTTATTTTGGGGCCATTTCCTAAATGAAACAAGAAGAAAATGTAGGTCGTGATCTGCATAGTCACAAGAGAATTTCTCAAGGAGGAGACAGTGAGGCGAGGTTGGAGGTCACGTGCAGTCACGACAAAGCTCCCACGTGCTCACTCTCTCTCCCTCTCTCTCTCTGTATTTTTTTTGCGTGTTGCATGGAAAGCTAAATTTCCCTGCACACCGCGCGCTTTCCGGGTAATAAAAGGTACGAACAGTTTTGCTTTCGCACTTGTTTGTATACATAAATACACAAACAGGGAGAAGAAATAGGAGAGAGAGAGAGAGAGAGAAAGAGAACAAAAACGCGGACGTTAACCTTTAGTTAGTTGTACAGTACAATTGCGTTTGTCAGCTGTTTCGCGTAAAATCGTTGTGGTTTTGTCGAGGACGTGCTGCGCAAGAGAGAGAGAGAGAGAGAGAGAGAGAGAGAGAAGAGAAGAGAGAATGAGAGTATCTCCACTGATGAGGGATATAGTTTGCCAGCGAACAATACCATGGGAATATAAAAGATCCTCTACTAGGGAATTGTAGTCTCATTTTTTAAACTGCATATCTACCTAACCTAGTGCACTGTAAGAAAGGCTTTCTTGAAATTGAACCCCCCCCCCCAAAAAAAAGTTCTTATCTGTGCACCGTGAAACCATTTTCTTAGATATCAGCATTTTCATTTAATGGAAAATGAAAACACTGATCTCATTTCGAAACCGGTATGCTCTCATTTTAAATTAAATGTGGTTGATAGTGTCTCATTTATAAGAAAATTGTTTCTCGTTGCATAGATAAGAACTTTGTTTTGTTTTTTTTCTCAACTTTTAACAAACCGTTTTCTACTGTGTGCTCTCAAACTAGAATCAGCCAAACAGATTTGACACTGGATTTGGTGATCTAATTCAAATTACAAATCCTCACTGAAAGCGGTTTCCAAAATATAGCGGAGACGGTGGGTTTAATTTCATTTATAAACTCGATGTTTCGATTTGTTTTTGATTGTGAAAAATTTCGGTTTTCTAAAAAGAAAAAAAAAAAATATTTCGGATATTTGAAACGATTTAGTTTGTTCAAAAAAACCGGTTATCTGTTTCCTACTTAACTTTCGTTCTTGTTGTGAATGTCTTCTTTCTACTTCTTCTTTTCGTAGACTTAACTTTGGAAAAAATATTCTGCTTAAAAAGTGAGTGAGTGCCTATTTAAGGCAGGTCCAACTAAATCCTGAAAACAAATAAAGCACATGTTGTTAGTAAACTTCTTAATATGCCTAAAGGACGCCAGGTGTCTCTAGTTATTACGAGGGATAGCTGTAATTGTAAATTATAACAATAATTTACAAGTGTAAGCAATTGAGTGTGAATATTAGAGAATGTAATTTTCTGTTAACGTTGTATATCACCAACTTCAAAGTATTTTGTTATTATAGAACATCTTTAATGTTGTGGTTAGTTTTGAACTACTGATGGATCATCTCTATTAAATAGCATAGGTTTTTAATAATAATAATAATAATAACTGTTGTTGTTGTAGTGAAGCTGCGGTTTATGGAGAATCCTTGTAATTCAGATAAGGTAAGATCGAACGGTGGAGAAGGGCTACATCAGTAGCGAAACTTTGACCCACACTTCGGTGATTTCAAAATCCAACTGTGGTTTAGCACACTGTTAAAAAGATTTCGGGAAGTGCCTTTGTACATCCAGTTATGTTTCAAATGAATGTTAGTGTGTTGTATTTGTATTTAATATTATTAATCCTGAAAAAGCACCGAGATATTTCGTTTACCTTATTGGACAGTCTTAAGTTTCATTTTTGTGCATACGCAAAAAGGAAAAAAAGATTTTTCATCACAATTTTGATCAAGTGTTTACTGCCGCCATTTTAATCACGCACTTTAGCAGAAATGGTTAATATTTCTCAGTCAATGGGAGTTGTTATTTCTTAATTGACAAATAAAAAAATAAGTGATTAAACATGGTGTAAGTGATGGGAGTAACTAAATGTTTTCTGGGCAACGTAATTCTGTCCCTCGATACTGTTTTGATGTAGTGCTTCCTTCACTGGTAGCTTAGTCCAGCCAGTAAGATTTCTAACTTAACAAACCATGTTCAAATCTCGCTTTAGGTATCTGTTTTTTCTTTTGTTCCCTGTATTCCTGAAATCTAAATGGTGACTGGTTTCTCTAAGGTAAGTTCCTGAAAATTTGCAGGTAGCTATTACTACTCTAGCCCTACAGGGGAATAGTGTTATGATCGCTAATGCTAAATGCTGTCTAATTTCAAGAGCGAGAGGGTATTATCCGTAACTCTGGTAAGCTATGGATCCGTAGCTCTCTTCAGGAATGTTTCGGAGGTTAATAATAGATTCTGTGATTACAAACTACATATTCGATAAGGAACAAAATTATAGTTTAATATAATATTTTTGTATGTGACAATACTGTCAGAGAAAGCCAAAATAATATACAAGATAAGAACAATTAAAAATACAATTTAATTTAGAGTGATTTGAGGGAAGATGCCTATCGGGAGAAGACGGCTACAGTAGTGTAATTGCAAAGTCCTTAATAAAAAAATATATAATTTTGAAGCCTAAAAATAATTTCGTCTTGTCAGAAAAATAGTTTAGGATCGGGTTAAATTCCACGATAGAGTAGAAAATACACTTGAATAGGGTAGATTTGACTATCAAATACTTGCTTCGACTATGTCACAAAGAAACCATGTGTGTGGGAGGAAAATATGTTAAATGGCGCCTTGCCCCGAAATAGATGCTCACTACTTAAATGCATTCCATTAAATACGATTGTTTTTCAGTGTTTTCAGGTAAGACACTCATTTCTCTGAACTGTTCTTCTTAAACAGAATGTAGTCATACAAGAATATTTAATTGGGAGTTTACGTACGTATTCAATATAATTTGAATGTCATTTATAGCCTTTAGGCAACTATGGCTGAGGTCGGAATAGGATGGGGTGAGGATACGGGAAAGAAGTCAGCCAGGGCCTAGTTTCAGGGGCACCAGCCCAGCATTAGCCTTGTGTGACCATAGATAATCAAACCTCAGTCAAGATGACCACCGCGGGGATCGAACCTAAGACCTAGAGAACCCGAAACCAACGCTTCGGCTACTTGCTACATGTTGAATAGAAAATATACCATAGTTTAAAGACTATGTTTTATTATATTTCGCACAAAACGTAAAGTCATTTCTGCATTAAACTGGTTTATAAACCATCATCACATGGGGAGAGAAATCTGCGCTTCAAGCAGATGTCCTGAAGGTGGACATTGAGACAAATATTTTCTGGAGTGATGGAAATATATCCATACTTGTTCATGCATTTTAGTCGTATTATAGATAATGTAGATATGAAGTTTCACATTTTGATTTCACTGTTATTGTCATATCTTAATTATAATGTATTAGGCATCTTTCACTGATGTGTTGTGTAAGATGCCTATTTTGACAGGTTAGTTTACAGACCCATATATTCGTTGTGCATAAATGTAGCTTGATGTACTGCCGTCGCTATGAGCATGAAGATAACTAAAAAAAAAACTGGGTGGCGCGACAGCCCCTTAGGACGTTGGTCTGTCAGACGACTGTATAACGTTCAAGTTATTAGAGAGTTACGGGGTCAACGTAACACCTCTTTGTAACCATGTATCTGATTTTCATGACCACAGTCCGCTATTCTTTTCTGGGTCAACACCGAAATTTTTTAGCCTTCCACCGGGAATCGAACCTGGGACCGCTCGCACAGAGGTCGAGCACACTACTGAACGCAGGAGGCTGTATGAGCTGAAAAGTTCAAATTTGTGCCAAATGTTGCTTTTCGTGTTCCTTTTAATTATACCACAATGGCTCCCAGACCAAAATGTCAATCCACTATAGTTGACCTAATAAGAAGATACTCAATACATAAAATACTTGGAGAAAATTAAAATTTATTTTATAAACATGAATAAATGATGTAGTCAATAATTCACATCTTATTTAGCATAATTATAAAACCAATACATTATTAAAAATTTATATAAATTTGAATTAGAATAGTACTACTGCTATTAATAACTATTATTATTATTATTATTAAATTGTTTTGCACGCATCTTTGAAATGATCATAGCTGACCACTTACAACTTAACCTGAACTCACGCTTATACGAGAATCAACACAGTTTCACATCTGGTAAGTCAATTATTTCGAATCTGTGCCATGCTACCAGTTACATACAGAAGTGTGCAGCCAACAAGATACGATGTGATGTAATTTACTTTGATATGTCTAAAGCGTTTGATTCAATAAATTACTCTCTATTAACTGAAAATTTTGAGTAAACTAGGATTAGTACACATTTGAGTGTAAAGTGGTTTCAAAGCTATTTATTAAATAGATCTTCCCAGGTCAAATTTAATGGAGCTATCTCTTCTACAGTCACTCTTCGTAATGGTATTCCACAAGGATCATCTCTGGAACCATTGTTGTTCAACTTATACATAAATGATATAAGCACAAAGATAAAATATGCTACAGCCTTGCTGTATGCCGATGATCTCAAACTGTTGGCATCTATTCAAAATTATCAGGATGTACTGACAATGCAAAAGGACGTCGACGAGATTAAAAAATGGTGCAGTAACAATAAAATGGTAATAAATGTTAATAAAACTAAACATATCACTTTCACTCGTAAAACTAATTATCTGGTCTCTTCTTACAATATTATGAGTAAAAGGGTCAGTAAGACTTCCACTGCTCAGGATCTTGGTGTTACTTTTGAAGAAAATGTACGCTTCAGCCAGCGCATGAGTTTTTGGTTTCTAATCGTAAGGTATTGCCAAAAGATTAATTGGATATATTTTTAGCCAATGGAATGAGTTAGTAAAAGCATCAACATTTGTAATTTTGTACAAGGTATTGGTAAGAGTTAGGCTAGAGTTTGCGGTACTCATATGGTATCCCCATACCAAATGACAGAGATAGAATAGAACGGGTACAAAAATGTTTCATACAAATGCTATGTCATAAAACTAGAAAATATTGTTTTGTCCACGACTACGAATATTGGTGTACGGTTTACAAACTAGAACCTCTGTGTAAAAGAAAGGAAATCATGGACAAATATTTTATAGAGAATCTTATGGAGAATAGGATCAGTAGTAGCTATCTACTCGAAAACATTAAGATACGAGTACCCACCCATTTCACAAGAAATTTTAATTTATTAGAAACCAAAGGAAAAGCTATGGGCATCCTACCTAGGGTGTTAAAGAAGTACCATAAGTGAAGTATTTAAGTATATTGATTACCTCATATTAAGACAGTACTGTGTATTTCTTTTATTCCTTGCCTTGAATTATGTTTTGCGACATAATCTTATTTTTATATATATTCACGTACCCTCTGTACTTTATATGATATTCTGTATCTGACTTTTCTGTATTTTTATGTACTTCTAACCGTGCTATATTAGCTTATTAAGATGTTAATAGCACATAAATAAATAAATACATTATTATTATTGAAAAAATAGGTGATTTTAAATTCGTTTCCCTTGTTTTAAACTAATTTTTTCTAGCAATAATTGATATCCTTTAGTGACATTTAGGCTTGAAACAGAAAGAAACAACCAAAGCAGAGAGATGCAATACTCCTCGATATATTTTTTTCATTATCTGTCAGGGAAAAATTAAAAGCGAGATAAAATGAGACTCAGGAAGAAAGAACTAAAAAGGGTACTTTCCAAGAACACGAATTTCCTTAACAAAAGAAGTGGAACAATAATAAGAACGAAAAAAAAAAAGAAAATGGTAGAAGACAGAACAGAAAGATCTAGTAACCTTTAATGGAAGACATATTAATATTTTAAAAGCAAACGAGAATTTTCCATTATTCTTTTCCTTATTTCGTTTTTATGTCTTTTTTTTTCGCTCTTCTTTTTTTTTGTATATTAATACTACTACTTGATTCTTCTTTTTCTTCTTCTTCTTCCTATTGTTCCTTCTTTTTGTCGCTTCCTCTTTTTGTTATCTCCATTTATTATTTCCTTTTGTATTTCGCCAGAAACAATCTTCAAAAGGTTTTATCCTTTCAGTGCTTCAATTTTCAACATTTAAGCTGCCATGAAAATTGTATAACTACCAGGATATTAATAACAATCTGGGTAGTCCGGAAAACATTAAGAAGTAATCCCGGAAAGCTAAGAATTGTTGTCTTGTGCTTCTTTTGTTTTATATGTACTTTACTTTCTCTGCCCCCTTTTAAAAGAATATAACAATAATAATAAACGGGTTTCGTTTAGTTTTTTTTCTTAATATTGTAAAAATAGAGGAGAAATGTTTTATGAAATCTTATTCTGTAATATTAAAAAAAATCATAAGAAATTATATTTTTGGATTTGATTTTTTTAAAAATATTTCTTGTACACTATCCTCCTCACATATTTTACATAAAAAGGAGAAAACATCTTTGTTTCTTACGTTATATAATAATTAAATATAAATATTAATTTAGATAAAACTATTGTAAAGAGGGATGGGAATACTAGGTAATTACAAGAATTTGAATTGGCACTAAACGATGCTCCATATTAAAAAAAATGAATTTTATTTTAAAGGCCATAGGCAACTTTGGTTCGGCCCGGGATGAATGATTGTTGGAATGAAGAAAGTGAGAGAATGCCGAGAAAACCCACGCACACGGCGTTTGTCCATCACAAAACGCACATGGCATTAGTTGGGATCGAATCGACGAACACCAAGCACTAGAGGTGAGCGCTCTATCATTGAGGCTCAATATTTAAAGTGTTGATTATAGATTTTCTGAGTTTTCCCAC
>JAGDQP010076384.1:0-10061 GCA_022664845.1 Lepisma saccharinum
GCACCACCGTTGTCAGTGTTGCTAACCTTTTTAAAGTTTAATGTTTGAAGTTACTTGCATGCGGATATCTGTACTCGCACCAAACTTTGCCTTTAGCTACTGGGACACTTTATTGAAGCAATCCATGCTCTGCAGGCGTCCCGATTGCTAATCAATTTCGAAAATTTAATACTCAATTTCCTTCCATAGCGTTCGACCTACGCGTACCAAATTTGTCATTTAGATACTAGGACAGTGAATAAAACGTCGTAATAAAATAAAGATATGAAAAATATAAATTGAAGTACCGAACGAACTTTTTTCATTACTTTTAAATATTTTTTGTAAAAATTTAATTTATGTGAATGTACTAGGTATTTGAAAAGTATGGAAATTAGTTTGTCTGATACTTCATTAATATTGAACAATAACTTTGTCTTTACAGGAGGGTCAAGTGCAACAAGTTCCGTGCAAAGTTTTCGTTGGTCGGTGTACGGAAGATATGGCAGCGGATGATTTGCGTGAGTATTTCTCTAAATATGGGGAAGTGACTGATGTCTTCATCCCTAAGCCTTTCAGAGCATTTGCCTTTGTAACTTTCCTTGATCCGGAAGTTGCACAGAGTCTGTGTGGTGAGGACCACATAATTAAAGGAGTGTCTGTTCATGTGAGCAACGCTGCACCAAAAAGCGACCCAAACGCAAGGGGTCCATACGGTCGAGGTGGTCGCGATCAAAAAAACTTGGTTGGCGGCCCCTTCGGACAGGGGCATTATCAGGGGTCCGGCAGCATGGGAATGGGCGGAGGAGGTGGATGGAACCAGGGGGGTCCTGGGAACAGGGGGAATATTGACATGCCTAATTTGCAAGCTTTAGGCATTACGAGTAATATGGGTCAAGGGGGTGGACAAGGAAGCCAAAACATGAACAATCCCTTGGGAATGAGTACACTTAACTTGGGGGCTCTACCAATGAACCCTGCACTAGTAGCTGCAGCTTTAAATCAGGCAGGTTGGGGTTTAATTGGTAACCTCCAGGGGAACCAGGGGAGTCAAGATGGTCCACAGGGCTTTGGTAATCCGTCAGGGTTTAGTGGGAATCCAAATAGCCAATCTGGACAAGCGGGACAGAATGTCCCTCAAAATCAAGGTGCAGGAGGTGGCAGTGGGTTCCTTAGCTGGATGAATCAGGGTGGCGCAGCAGGAGATGCAGCGGGAGCACATGGTTCAAATACACAACAAGCGCCGTCGTGGCCCCAAAGAGAAAAAGGGGGCAGTTTCTTAAAGTATGATGTGTAATTAGTCATCTGGAGATGGGTGGGTGTTGAAAAGATCTTTGTAGATAAAGTGTGGGTGATAATTTTTGAGTGAAATGAGCAGAGATGGGTGATCCATAACATTATATTGTTAAATAGTACACTTGTTCACATGATTTCACATTTTGTACATTCAGAATTTATTGTATGAATGTGTCCAAGATTGCACATTGAATGCTTGAAAGTTTTGTAAAGCAGTGATTTGTTGTTTTCTTTCTTTTTGTTTCTATTTTGATTTTGTTTCCAAGTTTATTATACAAAGACCTGTCTCTGCTACAGCAAAGTCAGACAGTTGGAATCCCTGCCATCTCCACGATAACATCATCAAAATCCTGTTCTCACACCTCTATGTAAAATATTTTACTGAAAAGTGACATTTTTTTCATGCTCAGCCTTAATTTTTAAAGTGCAATGTGAGACGCTTGCTGTAAATGGAAGAAGTTTTGTGAGGTTTCTGTGTACAAGAATCCTCATCTCGTAGGCCTGTGTACAAATGTTCATATCAAGAAACTTTATTTAAATTTCTAGAACACATAGTATTCAGCTGTGCTTAAGTACAGACATATTAAAACGAAAAAAAAATTAATGAAACCTTTTCACACTTCTTCCAGTTCGTTGTAACGCAACAGTAGTTGGATGTATGCACTTGTCAATCACACCTAACTTCTTTATTTTTCTTTCCTTTCTGAAATGCTCTGTTTTTTACTCTTAGAAGGCTCTGCCAGACTATTTTTTGGCACCTAATGAAATTTTAATCAGTAATGAATATTGATTGTGAGACAGGTTTGATGAATATCCAGTAACAGAATCAAGGAGAGGAATGCGTAGAGTTTGAAACAAAGAAATTTAAAACTTTATTAAGAAAAAAAAACAAATAAGAAGTTGGAGACTACCTTGTTACCTATCGAGTGGTTAGTAGAAGGTAGGGTTTTGACTATACTTTTCATTATATATTTTTTTAGTGTGAATCAAGTTAGACAAAATGTCTTTTTCTTTCTTTTTATGAAGTGCATGATTTGTATTCATAATTCATGTAAAAATTTTCATCTGCATTTTTCTCTCCTTGTTGAATGATACATGGAAACATACTCCAGATGTAGTAAAAAAAAAAAAAGTCTTTACATTGTTAAGTGTATAGTATTCATTGTTAACATGGGGTGAACTTTTATGAAGATGAAGCGTGAGGTTTGTAAAATCATATTTAACTGTTGTTTAACAGGGATGTTTGGATTTGGTGAGTGGAGAATTAACATTACATAGATATCTTTGAACGTTGTGAATGGAATGAAATAGCAGAAGGCAAGAGTGCAAAGTTTGTAAAGATGGGTATTTTTGTTTTATGTGTGTTTGATCAGTTTTGAAGTGTGATGAATCTTTCTGAGTGAGGCTTGAAACTTTACCACCTCTTGGTACAAACTGGAGTTTGAAGTGTAGTCGAAAGAGTGCTTTCTGTGTGAAATATGTGTGTTTATAAATTTATGAACAAGAATAAATATCTGTCTCCTGTGCATGTAGCTTGTGAGCTTCATTGAGTCTGTCTCCTTCCTATACTGAAATGATTTGCGTCTTAGAATATATTCTTGCAACACCCTTGAATGACGATCATTAGGTTGTTAAAACCATTCATCATTGTCTTATACAGCCAGACTGTAAATTGTATATATTTGAATGTAGGGAACTTAACATGTTCCAAATAAAATAAACAATTTTTTTCATATTTTTACTTCGTTTTGCTAACTAGCAATCTATTTCATCAGTATAGAAGATGCTTACTGCCTTCAGAAACTAATTCATAGCAAGCTGCAAATCATTTCAGTTGAATCCCATGTGGAACTTCAGTAGAAGTGTGACTGTTTGTGAGCAGTGTGGCTGAGTGAGTCATAAGGTGAGAAAATACGCCGATATTTTTGAGTAAATGTGTATTTTTTTTTTTATCTACGTTACTGCGCGATGTAATAAATAAATATTTCAAGAAATGCTGGGAGTTTTGTTCAGTACACTTCGGCTGAGCTGGTACAAAAGTATAATACCGATGTACGTTAATGCTTGATATGGAATGTCCATTATTTTCAGCTATACAAGTGCAATATATCTTCTAGACGTAAACAAACTTTAGTTTTTAAGAAGGAAATTGCGCGCTTTTCTGTTTGTAAAGCCCAGTAACCATAATTTTTATGTTAATTCGATAAAAGTAAATTTTGTAGTTAAATATTTCGTGAAATTATCCATTAACTGATAAAATGTGCATAGGATTTCAAGTGAAAAGGTCTTTCTGCATTTGTTGCAAAGTATGTGACTAGTGATTAATGATTTCATCCATTGCAACTTCCATCTAAATCTTCTTTGTTGTTTTGTGTCTTACATTGCGCAAACTAATGTAATTAATTAAATGTCTTTGACAAATCTAACGTGTTTTCCAAGTAGAAAATGATGATTCGATTATTTCGTTCGCGATCAAATAAAACCCGAGTTTAATACCTGGGGGGTCTAAAACCAATTTAACCAACTACTTT
Source organism: Lepisma saccharinum (assembly GCA_022664845.1). Taxonomy (NCBI): domain Eukaryota; kingdom Metazoa; phylum Arthropoda; class Insecta; order Zygentoma; family Lepismatidae; genus Lepisma; species Lepisma saccharinum. The sequence continues at coordinate 3,807 of JAGDQP010076384.1, forward strand.
TCCCTTTTTTTTCCCCCCTTCGTAATAATCATTTATTTAATGCAGAGGTCACATTACCAGTTTCAAAAAAATCAGTTCATTTTAAAAATGGAAATCCATGTGTAGCGAATTGTGTATATCGACATGAACTTTTTCCGTTAAAACTGTTCAGGAACAACAGAATTCACTAATTCATTGAACATTAATTTGGATAATTCATAGTGTAAATAAATTCATTTAGATTTCTTATCTTTCGTATCTGTATGCCTTTATAAAATATTTTTGTTGCATTTTTCAGTTACTAAGTAAATTCTGAAGTGATTTGTACTTGCAGTTATGGCAATTCATTAAATATCCACTATTTAAATTAATTGACGCATCAGCTAATTTCTAAGGTATTTTATTACTTTAAGCTGCACCCGTTTGTTTTTGGTATAAACTTCGTAAATTCCTACATACTCTAAATTGCTGTTGATCGCAAGTAACATTTTCCCCATAAATGTAATACTTTTTCTATATAAAAAAGATAGTTATGAACTTGGGAGTGATAGTAAATAGAAATATTTACTATCACTCCCTTCCCCCCCTATCTAGTAGCTCAAATTTGTATAATCCTCTTTTCCCTCCTCTCCTGTTGACGTCAGGAAACGTGGATTTTGTCTTCTCGAAAATACCTTCATTCACTTTCAGTTACTATTTGATTTTTAACGAAAGTCTATTTTTAGTGAATCATCGAGTGCTTGACAACATGGCCATTCCTTATCACCACTTCTTTGAGTCCTTTTTCATTCCTATTACGTGACCACACCTGTGGCTAAACGTTACCACCTTCCTGTGTGTGTGTGAAATACCCGTACATTTGTCTGCATCTCCTAACATGTAAGTGTCATTTTTCCTGAAACATAGATTTCAATATAGTTATTTAATTAATACGTTTTGGTGGTTATAGATTTCAATATAGTTATTTAATTAATACGTTTTGGTGGTTCATGTTGATGGGTTCCACTATAGAAATTTCGTAATTTGTGGTGTAAGGATTTCAACCAGAGTTTTGCAGAATTTGAACCACAATAAAAGTACATCAGCAAGGATACGATACAGGAAATATAAGGTCAAAATTAATATATATTTTTTTTCATTCTATGGCTCAAAATACGAATGTTCGAAGTCATGCTGAGGTTAGTAATTACAGCGATATTTGAATAAATTAATACGTAATGTTTGATAATATCAGTTTGGAGTGTTGTATTTTTCATGTACTACTTCAAGTTGATTAATGAAATATTCTGTAGAAGTAGAAAGTTATTCAGTTCTACAGTATATGACTTTATATGTGGAACACTGTTTTAAATCTTTTCTGGCCAATATTTTGAGAAGTAAAACATTACAAGTGAACTAATGAACAGTACTAATAATACTGCTAATATGCCTTCCTAGTTAGAGTTTGTGTGATGTGAACTGAAGTTCTATGTAAATGATGTTACCTTCGACTTGACAGTTAACTATTCTTAATACATACCAGGCTGTTCGTGGTACTTGATGATTCAGCAGGAAATACGTCTGTTCTTGTGTTTGATTTCCATGACATAAATACAGAGTTCGTAGATTTTAATTTTCATTAATATGTTATAAAAAAATGCAAGTAAGATTTCCACTCATAGTGACCTATTCCATTAAAACCTGTAGTGATAACCTTTCCCTCTTCACCTGAAATGGGCCTACAAGTCATTTACGAAAAATGAATCGAATACTGAGAAACTGTTATATTGTAACGTATAGGTTTTGAGTTTTGAAATCCCCTTCCTTCCAGATATTTAGGTAGGAAACCAGCATCTCGATAAATTTGATGTCATTTGAGTTCATCCTGTTCCAGAACTATAGATACCAGCTTATATACAGAGTCCATCCTCCACTCCTTAAAAAATTGCATACTGCAATGGGCTTGATGTTATGGGCGAACGACCTATCACACCTGCAAAAAGGCATTATCATCGGCTACCGGACACGAAGTGAAACATTTTCGAAATAGTGAACTTGGTGAAGTTTGGACGAACGAGAGAGAGTGGACTTCCCGACGTACAAATTGTTGAACCACACCATTGATCCCAGACATAACTTGTGTAGGCTGCGGCGGTTGATCAGGACTACTTAAAGCACCTCTTCTGATCGACTGGACGTCCAAATGAACCATGAGGAGTCTCCAACACGACACTGCAGTGATTCTTAATTTAACTGTGGAGCAGACGCTTGGTGACAGCACCCATGTCTTTCATCACAAAAAACAAAACAAAAAAAAAACTGTGCGGTACTAAGAGGCCTATGGTCGAGTGTCCTTCAGAGTCACGATTTACAGGATATCTACCCGTCATGAAAGTCTTGAATTTGAAGGTTTGGTCATTAACTATGGCAAAAAAATCTTAACAGAATTGTTATGTTGATGATCTGCAGTGTTCTTTCCTCTCATCTCTTCACACATCCACGACGACGTTGTTTGTCGAAATATCGCAAATTTCTATCTTGGTTTGAATTTTTATTTTATGGACTTTAGACATCTAAGACTCAGGCTGGGATAGGGGAGGGGAAAGAATTCAGGAAGGTGTCGGTCAGGGCCTGTGTTGAAGGTGCCATCCCGGCATTTGCCTGGTGTGACTGATGAAAACCTTGAAAAAACCTCAGTCAGGATGGTTGACCACTGGGATTGAACCCACGACCTCCCGAATGCTACAGCGGCTCGGTTTCTGTCTTGGTGTTCTTATGTTTTATATCTACGGGGTATTGTTTCACGTATTATTGCTTCTTGCCTTTTTTACCTTACAAATCTGCTGACTTTTGCTCCTGTAAATTCAGTAGACTCCTCGATAGACGGTAACGTATTAGGCGTAAAATTTTGGAGAAAATACCAGATTGTTGGCAGAAGGCGACTATCTGATCAGGAGAATAGTTTCATGGCATGTCTTGGGACTGTTAATACTTCTAGAGGGCACTGTGAACGTACTTGGTTATCAATCGATCAGGTACATAATGGTCATTCCCCAGAGGGAATTATATCAGTTACCAAAATAATGTGCCAGAACTGTCCGTGAGAAGTTTGAGGAGCACGACGAAGACTTCAAGCTACTCTCTTAGCCGTAATTCCGGATTATCCATGTGATAATCTGTGGCACCAAGCAGATCGACACATCAGATGTATGGATCCTCCACCAAGGAACATACTGGAATCGGGGGGCAATGCAATCTGCATGGTCAGATATCCGTATCAACCTTCCGCAGATTCAAGCTATATCAACAAGTCATATCTACGTGGGTTGGCTGTGAAAAGTACATATTCTGGATACTGGGTAGGTGCTCATAATAGTGGGATTGGACTGGATCATTTAACAGTCACTAAACATATAATTAATAGGTTAATCGGAAGTTGATTATCGACTGCAGTTGCCTCAACCTGGACTATTTGCATCGTTTCACGTGTAAACAAGCCATTACTGTCTCAACATTACAAAAGTTCGCAGATTTGAGACCTTCTTAAAGCTTCGATGTATAGGAGTGACCAGAAGTTAACAAGATTCTCTAAAGACCAAAGACTGAGCTATAAAAACTCACAGAATATTATTCTACTGATCAACATATACGAACTTCAATGCTCCTGTTGCTGTTTGTTGTAGGTTCAGGAAAGCTGAGATCAAGAAGAGAGGGTTTTTTTTCTCTCACTGTTAGAGATATGAATGTAAATGTTAGGGGAGTAAAAAGGACATACATAGTTTTTTCGTGGTATGATGATATAAATACATACGTTGTAGAATTGTAATTATTTTAGATTCACGATCGACATGTTCTTAATGAAAAGGAGAAAGTACAAACTCAATTGCGCTTTCGCTATGCATTCGTGCGTGACTTGTGTCGTGTCATCGTGACTGCAGGCGAAGTCGAGATTATTTGTCCTTTTTTAATTTGAAATGGAAGAGGAACTAGTCACTTTAGTGCATGTTATAATATCACTGTTGTGCATTTTGGTGAACTTAGAGAAGTTGGAGGTCAAACTTTCTTGAATATCTACCCTCGGGAATATTCTAGTCAAATATGCATAACTTCGCTACTGAGTCGATAGCGTCGTCAGGCGTTGAGAAAGGTTAAATGAATGTGTAATGTGTTTTAATTGCAAATTATGCTATTTACGTACGTATATACAAGAAAATATGTGCAAATGTAGGAATATGTACATCTTATCACTCCCGACACAAGTGGACACCGTAATTTTGTATTCGATTGTTTTGTGAATGTTGCTAGAACATGGCAGAAAACCATGTGTGAGTTTTGAACATGTCTAGTGGAAAGAGCATGAATTACAGGTTATGTATCTTACCGTGAATAAACGTACGAATTGTAATCAACTGTTTGAAACTGATATTGTGCGTTAATTACACTGTTTCTTTAGTGATGGAGTGTGTATGGAATATGTGCCCCAAGTGTTTCATCGATGAAGGGGATCCAAGAGTTACGCAAGTTTCTCCTGTGTATGTTTAATCACGGCCTATTTTGAATTATGGAATTTAATTATAGGTTAAATAAACACACAATATCGGTTTCAAAAATTATAGTACAATCTGTTCATTTATTCACGGTAACATACAGGATCTGCAGTTAATGTACTTTCACATGTTCAAAAGCTCATTAGGAATTATTTCATACAATATGGCGGCCTGCGCCTTAGATGCTTAAAGGCCACAAATAAATTCAACTTCAGATACATACAATATGGTTTTCTTCCATGTTTTGACAACATCACAATACAGTCGAATACACAATTGCAGTGTCCACTAGTGTCGGGGGTGATAAGGTGTATATTCATTAGTACAATTTACATAACTTTCTACCTTTTCGCATATTTTCTTGTATATACACACGTAAATAGCATTATTTACAATTTAAAATACACATTACATATTCATTTAACGATTGTCAACGGCTGATGACGCTACCGATTCAGTAGTTAAAAGCTTCGTAGATTTGACTACACCGTTCCTAAGCAGATGAACATAAATTACTTGTGTTTGAGAATAAGGTTTTGAGATAGATATACCGGTCGAGATGACTGGAGAATGGAGGAGACTGCATAATGAAGAACTTCACGGGTTGTACGATTCACCAGATGTAAAAATAATGAAATCGCGACGACTAAGGTGGGCAGGCCATGTAGCTCGGATGGAGGAAAACGAAGATTATATTTTATCCTGGTTGGAAGGCCGGATGGAAGGAGGCCATTGGGAACACCGAGATGACGTCATTGGAAAGACAATATTAGAAGAGATCTTCGAGAAGTAGGTGTTCGTGATGAAAACTGGCTTGATCTTGCCCAGGATAGAATCCAATGGCGAACGTTTGTTACTGCGGCGAGGAACTTGCGAGTTCCATAAGCCATAGAGTGAGTTAGTTCCCAAAAGCAGATATTTATGTAAGTTTGATTGGTAATAATTACCTTCCGTCTTTATGTAGTTTGAGATCCATTGACAGACAGGAAGTTCTTTAATCTGTCGTACTCCACAAAAGAAATAACGCTATCTAGACATTTACTACCTGGTAAATGTGAGACAGCAACTTAGAAGAAAATATGTTTTCGAAAACCACAGAATACCTCTAGGTATGGACAGTAGTATGTTTCCCAAAACCTAATTTACGCTATCACAGGACGCACCAAAAATTCCATCCAAGGGAGAAGAAGCATGCTGGAAACATACTAGAGTAAACTTGTCAAGTTGACAGATCACAACTCAGGTTGAGTATGAAGGAAGCTTTCTGTACATTTTCCTAACAGTTTCGCATGAGAAAATAAACGAGTTGTTGGCAGTAAGAAAAGTAAATTAAACTATGCTCGAAAGAACTTCCTCATTTCAAGCCAACTACATGTGCCGCTATTTACTACGTTCATAAAGTTGTATATGTATACAATATCTCATCATTTATATGTATAGTTTTAGTCAATTGACGAAAGAAAACTTGTTTTGAACAATGATTTACGTCTTACTGAATAGAGTTGTATGTATGATCTTTAGGCGTTTTAGCACAGGGCAAAGTAGAGTAAATGAGGGGATGTTGGAAAGAAGTCGGCCAGGGCTGTTTTAAGGTACCATTCCGGGCTACTGTTAACGTGCAACATGAACTACCCTTGAGTTTGAAGCCAAGGAAGAGTGCAGGTGCAGAGACCGCCATGTAACAAACTAGGATTTCATCATAATCCCCGGCTGAAAAATTTTACTCATGACTTTTAATTGCTGAAATTCG
>JAGDQP010076386.1:0-10061 GCA_022664845.1 Lepisma saccharinum
ACCTACTCGTAATGGTACACCTTCATACCAAATTTCGTTTCTCTAGCTTCAGTCGTTATAAAGTGGGGCTTAGGCGGGCATTTTGGATAAAAGATGGACACATTTTTAACGTTTTCTTATATTTTCGTGACATACTCGTGATGATACACTGTCATACCAAATTTCATTTCTCTATCTCGAACGATGTGAAAAATGGTATTTCAGCTGCCATTTTGAATCAAAGATGGTGAATTTTTTAAAACGTTGTTATGTTTTCCTAAACTACTCTTGATAATACATCATTATGCCAAATTTCGTATCTCTGGCTCAAGCAGTTGGAAAATGGATTTATGACGTCCGCCATTTTGGATCCAAGATGGCGTTTTTAGAGATATTTTGTAATATTTTCATAATCTACTAATAATGTTGTACTGTCAAACTAAATTTCATTATTCTAGCGGCAGCCGTTTAGGCTGTGTATTCTTTAAAATTTTAGGGTTGGCGGCCATTTTGAATCCAAAATGGCGACTTTTTCAAATTTTTAAAAAGTTTTCTTAATTTGCTATCAATGATGTAGTTTCATACCAAATTTCACTGTTCTATCTTTAGCCGTTTAGGCTGTGTATTCTTTGAAATTTTAGGTTTGGCGGCCATTTTGAATCCAAGATGGCGACCTTTTCAAAATGTCGGAATTTTTCCTTTATCTACTTATCATCCTCTACCTTCATACCAAATTTCATGTTTCTAGCTTACTCCAAACACCCTAAACAATATGATGAGTGAGTCAGTTAGCCTAAAATGTGCAATTTCAGGGGTCCACAACTAGAACATAGTTTGAGATACGAATATGAAATTTTGTACATCTGCACATATTTACCATATCTCCTTAACGGCAAAAGCTCATATTCCTATCTTTAACATCTTTTTTCTTACGGGGCCCCCAAATCGTCGATTTTGCCATAAACTCTTGTTCCTGTATAACATGCTTGTGGCAGTGCTGACGTTTTCTGACGTGAAGAACTTGGCTCATGCACTGCCGTGCATGTTGATATGAGGAGTCCACAAGCCAAGAGATACAAATGAGATTGATGAATAAAAAAAAAAAGTTGGAGGTAATCTTTTATATATATAACCCGAAAAATATGTAACACAAAACTGTCATATTTTTCACAAAGAAACCTTGGACATTAATGTGTCCATATACAAAATATGTCAATTTTGTGACACATATGTTTTGGGTTATATATAAAAGATTACCCTGAACTTTTTTTTTAATTCGTCAATTTCACTTGTACCTTTACTTGTGGAATAGATGTATATTCTAACTTCTGAAGTGGTATAGTCAGCATTATGCGCGCCCTCAGTACCAAACAGGAAATATAGTCTATAGTCAGTGTTGTGTGCACTGGTATTATCCTCCTTTTAGAAAAATGTCCTTAAAATGTTTTAGTTATTGCGAGCCGAAATACATATTTTCTTACGCTGGAATAAATTAGTTCTGTTAGTTTCAGAAATAATAAGACTACAAACGTGTAGAAATTTTGGTAGTTTTAACAGATCAAGGGCAGTAAAGTGAGTGGGTGAGAGAGGGGTGGGGTCAGGAAACAAAAAATAAGTCAATTGTAAAGGAGATAAGAATAAAATGTTATTGTAATCACAACTACAAATATTGCTTTTGTCGTACTTTCGTTCAAGTATACTGTCGTGGAACTTTTCGTTGGAACTAGTTCCTTTTGATAAACTTAAAACGTGAACTTATTCAAGTTCCTTTTAAGAAGGAACGATTACTAAAGATTTATGAGGAACTGATATAACCAAAATGGTTCCTTTTTTCTGTGATCTGTAAACATTCGCTTGTGTGTATATATAATTCATTTTGGCGAATGCTTGACCCTAAAATAATTTTACGAGGAGAAACAAATTATGACACGTGATTCACCAATCTTATCTGTTAACTTATTACCTTTTTTCGACTCGTACGTGGATGAATTCTCTTCTCTTAGGAACTACCTTCTCATAAGTTGATATTTTGCTAGAACATGGATAAATTCCTTTATTTGAGCAACTTAAACGTAATACGTCACTTTTCCAATTCAAGACTGAACTAAACTGCAAAGTTCCTGCTAGTGATAAGGAACTGAACTTTGAACTAGTTCCTTTTTTCAGACAAGGTTTTTATTTTTATAACCTCAAGTTGAAACAGTTTTAATTCTTGATCTTAAAATAATGCATTGTTCTTCTGCACAACAAGCCCTTGCTTATGTTCCATTAAGTTAATTTGCATTAGTATAATGGATGTTCCATATGCATTGTTGCTTAAAAGCTTTCAAGGGGTGTGGAATACATGTAAAGGGAGGTCAGGAGATAGGAGGCAACAATGATGTGTAGGGTACGTGGTATTGTTTCTATACAATTGGACATTCCCAAGTCAACAACCGTATTTGGGAGTTACATCAGCGACCTCTCAGCAAACGCCTCCAGAGACTGCTGATCTCACGGCAGTGGTTCTTCCAACACTGCGTGCTCATGTAATTACTACATAGCCTACACACGTTGTATACACGTGGATATCTATATATCTATCTATATATAGCAACATTTCAGGTAATAGAAACAAAATAGGGAGAGTTAATAATATACGTATAATAGCTATGTGTAACGCAAATGGTCTTGAGATTGTTTAGTGAAATTAATTTCAATAAAACTTTTGGGCTATTGTGTCCTTGTTCAAAACTGACTTTATTCCCGTTACAGCAACTTATAAATTCAGGTCAACAATGACGTTACAATGCCCAGTGAGCAATTGAAGAGAAGGTAGTGTCCTGGATCTTTACTCAATTCCGGCATTTGCTTGGTGTTAAAAAAGAAATACAATTAATTTATATCTGAAGTCCTTCAATTGCGAGGCTTGCATGATTCGGCAGAGCCAGTTTCGGCTTCGGTTGGGCTATTGTGATGTTGTATAACCTAAGCTCAGTTTATATTTAATAGAATTTTTCAAGGTACATGGTGGAGAATGAAGATGAAGAGGTGAGGAGGCTACTCGAATGAGCTTGTTGTCTAAATTGTGACCATGGTCTTAGGAATTTTGATATTGCGTCAAGTTAAGCAAAACATTTATTCGATTCACGTTCAAAAGTTCGCGAATGGAAGTTCACTGTTCAAAAGCCCTGTTGTCTTCAAATAGTCCGGTTTCTTTCGGTTGTCTTCAAATAGTATATCACTGCATTTGACATGATTGTATTTGCAATGTTAAATTGAATCATAACCCGTGATGTGTGATAAAACAATGACACATGGTTCTTTTTTTTTAAGTGAACGTAATAGATCTGGTTCAGAATGTGGAGTCAGTTCAATACGGGATTAAACTGTTTTTGAAATTCTGATTCAGAACATTTTCTTACATTCATTTTTGTAATATTCTAACACATTTTGCATAATAAATTTTCTAATAATTAGATATGGGTTCTCGATACTTTCGATACCTCCATACTCATGATACCTGGAAGGTATTGGTATCGATCGATAACTCAAATAATAAACTAGATACTTTTTCGATATTTTTGATCATTTTTGGCCCTGATATCTTTCTCTGAAAATAATTTCGTGGTAGAACATTATGATTTGCATCCCAAAGTTAAAAGTTGTTGGGTTTTCAAAACAACATTATTTCAAAGGAATGGTTTTGCATGTTTCATATGTTTTAATCCAAGCTTTTAGCTCCTGGGATATAGTCTGATACGTGAGGTTTAACTAATGAAAAACACACACATACAAATTTTACGCTGGGAAAATAAAGTGGTGTATCTGGTTTCTTTTAACTTTTCAGGAGAAACGTTTAAATTTCTAGTGAAGACATTCTGTATAGCTGTCCAGTAGCTTTTATACTTGTTGTATCTCGTAAGTATTAGCCATAGAGGTACGACACTTAGGCACATTACAAATCTTCTTATGAGGAACACAGAGATAACCATAACTCAATTTTGTAATTTGTTCGAGATACGTCATCTTCATTTTCCCAGCTACGCATTATTCGAAAATGAGGAAACCGCCAAAGAAATATTTGTGCATACCACCTGGTAACAGACTTCTAAGAGATATGTTTGGATACAGCCGAAATAATATGCAACAAAAGGACTCTAGTTGATTCCAATAAAAATGAAAATTATCGTGTTTTTTTTAACAAAAGCCCATAGCATAGTTCCTTTAACTCATTAAATGTTTTTTGAAGGTTATAGTGATATTGTTTGTTCTAGTTTCATTATGATGCACGGATAAAGCGAACGAAATATTAACAAAATCGTCTCAAAGTATTAATATGTAAAAGAAATAGTCTACAGTTCAAAAAATTAACAAATATTCATAAATCATATTCATAAAATTATCATAAATATTAGTTATATACCAGTAAAATATTAGTTAAATATTAGTTACCATAATGTAAGCAACTTTGATGATATTTTTTTCTTTTCATTGGTGCTGCAAAAGAGCCGCGCTACAACACACAGAGTGGAGAGAGAGTGAGAAACTGCAACACTGCAATCTTCCCTCCAAACCCTAGTACATGCCCCTTCATACCACCAATCTGAATACAAACTAACGAAAACTGAAATTTATATTTTCTCATGTTCTTGTTGCAGATGAAGATTTTCTTATACTTATTGTTGCAGCAAATCTTGTTACTTCATCTCTCTTTCTTGTGGGTTTCCGTTCCTCATCCGTTAGTCTTTATTCTGTGCGTCCATCTTCCATCATTTTGTATGGTTATGTGTCCAGGTCATCTCCGCTTTGATGCTTTAATATGCAAAATGTTCTTGTTCCCCGGCTTAGAATTTTTTCTGGGTCTTAATACTAGACATATCGTAGGTCCTTCTTTTCTTCTCAGCGTTACTTTTATTTATTTATTTATTCTGATGTTTTATGGATAACATTCCAACTTTTATCCATAGACCGGACGTATGCAGTTATAAAACGTCTCTCTTTGCAGTGATAGTGGGCATTCCTGAAAAAATTACTTACCCTTTTCTCTTTGCCATCCATCGCAGCTAAATTTCTCATTTAGAGTTACTCATTTTGTTTACTTTATTTGTATTAAATATCTGGAAGAGCATTACCTGGATTTCTCTATTCCCACATAGCAATCTTGACCTGACTCAAAAGTGAAATGGGACAGCTTGACGCAAGCTTAGCAAATCAAACCAAAAAGGTTTAAACAAGGTTGAATTAAGCAGTCTAGTTTACAACAATTAAGGTTGAAATAGCCTTGGCAGGACAAGAAAGAAAAACATAATGTGCTTATTTAAAATAAGAAAAAGGTTGCCATGGGTGGTAATCGAGCCACTGGTATCCTAATCCGATGCTCTAATCAACAGACTACGGAATCACCTAACCTAACGTAAGACAAACATATAGAATATGCTCTGTCTGCGACAACTCGGAGGTACAGCAAATCGAAATCGTTACTTCTTCAAATCGTTACTTCTTATAAGTAAATCAATGAATAATTCAGAGCACTTTTTCGACTCAACTTGACAAAGAAGTAGGAAACATCCGGACACATCCCTAAAGCAGAATTAACATTAAAGAAATAGGGAACAAACACAAATTAATGGATACTTTGAGTTAGAGGCTACGTTCATCATGACTACCATCTTGAAGTTGTCCATTTTGAATTTTGTTCGTTTTTAGGTAGATTTCGAAGAAAAATATACCTATTGAGATCGGTACGATATCTAAGTATATACATATATATATATATATATATATATTAACACGCTAGCGGCCAAAATTTTCAAGATATTTGAACCAAATTTTTATATGTTGTTTCTAGGCTTAATACCTCGGTTAAGTTCGTTAATGAGCAAAATCGGTCGCCATCTTGGATCCAAAATGGCCGCCGAACCCATTGTTGTATAGAATACACAACCTAAACCGCTGGGGCTATTGAAATCAAACTTGACACAAAGGTAAAACATCACTGTTTGATTACGAAAATGTTACATAATAAATTCAAGGACGCCATATCGGATCCAAAATGGCGGAAGCAAGAAATCTATTTTCCATATCGTTAGAGCTAGAGATGCGAAATTTGGCATAAAGGTGTATTGTCACTAGTAGTTCAAGAAAATATTACAAAATGTTGAAAAAGTCACCATCCTGGATCCAAAATGGCCGCCGAACCCATTGTTGTATAGAATACACAGCCTAAACGGCTGCAGCTAGAAATATCAAATTTTTTAACACGGTGCATTATCACTTGTATGTTACTAAAATATTACATGATGTATCCAAAGATGCCATCTTGGATCCAAAATGGCGGACCTAAAAAAATTTCCAAACCATTTTAACTGGCGAAACGAAATTTGGCATAAAGGTGCATTATGACGAGTAGTTTAGGGAAATAATTTGAAATCCATACCGCAGAACCGTGGATTCCCGAACCTAGCGAGATCGAGATCGAAATGTCGGTTAAGAAATTGAAAAATTTCAAATCACCAGGAATAGACAATATTCCAGCCGAATTAATTAAAACAGGAGGAACGGCACTAATCAAGGAACTACATAAATTGATAAGTGCTATATGGAGAAAGGAGGAGCTCCCAAAGGAATGGAAAACATCAATAATTGTTCCGATTTACAAAAAAGGCGATAAGTCGGAATGCAATAATTACCGCGGAATCTCGTTACTTCCAACTTGTTACAAGGTATTAAGTAATATTCTGTTAACACGCCTAAATGTATACGTAGATGAAATAATTGGAGATCACCAATGTGGATTTAGAAGAAATAGATCCACGTTGGACCAGATTTTTGCTTTGAGACAAATTTTGGAGAAGAAATGGGAATACAATGGGACGGTTCATCAGCTATTCATTGATTTTAAGAAAGCATATGATTCTATCAAAAGGGACAAGTTATACAGTATCCTGATACGATTTGGAATACCGAAAAAATTGGTCCAACTAGTGAAGATGTGTCTCAGCGACCCCATAAGCAGAGTACGGATAGGTAATAATATGTCAGATAGTTTCAAGATTCGCAACGGATTGAAACAAGGCGATGCCTTGTCACCACTACTGTTTAACTTCGCGTTAGAATATGCGATTTTAAAAATTAAAGGGGACAAAAAGGGACTATCATTGAATGGTTTGAATCAACTGTTTGTATACGCGGATGATGTAGATTTAATAGGGGACGATATAGATGCACTACAAAGCAACACCGATGTCTTAGTAGAAGCGTGCGATGAGATAGGTCTACAGGTAAACATAGATAAAACAAAATACATGGTAACAAGCCGAAGCACAGGGAATGAAGGAATTAAAAACATAAGAATTAGGGATGAGGTCATAGAGAAAGTAAACAAATTTAAATACTTGGGAGCATACGTAACAAGCAAAAATGAGGTCACGGAAGAAATAAAAAGTCGCTTAGTATCGGGGAACGCATGTTTCTACTCAGTCCAAAAACTTCTAGCATCGCGATTAATATCAAGGAAATTGAAATTAAAAATATACAGAACGGTTATTCTGCCGGTAATTCTTTACGGTTGCGAAAGTTGGAGTACGACCCTAGCAGATGAACATAAATTGCGTGTATTTGAAAATAAGGTTTTGAGAAAGATATATGGGCCAAAACGGGACGAGATGACTGGAGAGTGGAGGAGACTGCATAATGAAGAACTCCACGGACTGTACGATTCACCAGATGTTGTAAAAATAATGAAATCGAGACGACTAAGGTGGGCAGGGCATGTAGCTCGGATGGGGGAAAAACGAAGATTATATTCAATCCTGGTTGGAAGGCCCGATGGAAAGAGGCCATTGGGAAGACCGAGACGTCGTTGGGAGGACAATATTAGAAGAGATCTTCGAGAAGTAGGTGTTCGTGATGAAAACTGGCTTGATACTGCCCAGGATAGAATCCAATGGCGAACGTTTGTTACTGCGGCGATGAACTTGCGAGTTCCATAAGCCATAGAGTTAGTTAGTTAGTTAGTTAGTTAGTTTATGGAAATATTACAACATTTTGGAATAGTCGCCATCTTGGATCCAAAATGGCCGCCCCAAATCCCATTTTGCACATCGTTTGAGCTGGATAAATGAAATTTTCCTTGAAGGTGTATGACCAAGAGTAAGTTACAATAAATGGGGCAAACCTCGCCTTTGCGGGCGCAGCCCCCCGTGAGAGGGTGCAGACGGACACCACGGTGGTGTAGTGCTGCAGGGAGATTTTGGTTAAGATAAAGGAGGCGCATCCTCTCAAAAGCACTGAAGTTGGGGGCGAACCCCCTACGGGGGTCTGGGGGCAGCGCTCCCAGCTAAACAAAGCGAGTATATATATATATACTAAGCCGGGGATCACGCATTGAGATCAGCAAGATTACAAACGTATAGGAGAATAAAGCAAAAATGGAATTAAAAGAAACTAAGAAGAAGACCGAAGACCTGGAGTAAGTTTATTGAAGAAAATTTACAACAAGACCTCTGGGACATGCCATAATTATGTCCAAGATTAAAACAAGGAGTGCTATGAATACCCTCAAGGACGATTCAGGACAATTTACCACAAATTGGAAAGACACCATAGAATTGTTTTATCAGAAGTTATTTCCGGACGACCGAATAGAGGATGACAATGAAGACAACACAAGGATAAGGAATAAAGCCAAAGAAGTCCCAAGCAATGAAAATGATGATATGCTCGTGACTAATGATCAGGTGATGGAAGCTTTAAAGAAATTAAAACTACGGAAGGCCCCAGGACCAGATCAGATAAAAAATGAAATTTTTAGAAATAATGTAGATATATGGACCCCTTATTTAACCAGATTATTTAATGAATGTATAGAACAGTCAATCTTTCCGAAACCATGGAAGGTAGCAAATTTTGTAATCTTCTTGAAAAGTGAGGACAAAGATAAACTTAATCCAAAATCTTATAGACCTATATCCCTCTTGAATACAATAAGCAATTTTTTAAAAAAAATATTGGCTATAAAAATAAATAAAAAGGAGATGACCTGGAGAACTGCAAATTACAGTACGGTTTTCGCCTCAAAAAATCTACAGAGGATGCTATCAACGAATTGTGTAGTAACATATATGCTTTACGAGACGTAACCTGCAAATATGTAATTGGAATTTTCTTCGATATTATGGGGGCATTTGACAACTTATGGTGGCCCTCATTGTTAGAAGAAATAAGAAAGCTTAAAATCAACAGCAAACTATGGAAGTTAATACAAAATTACTTTCAGGATCGAAAATTAGAAGTAGATACAGCGGACGGAGTTGTGGTTAAGACTCCTACAAGAGGATGCCCACAGGGTACGATACTGGGTCCGATCTTTTGGGACCTAGTATTTCAGCCGTGCTTGGAGGCATTGAATTGAATGCAGCAGGTAGAGAGGGTGGTGGGATACGCCGACGACCTGGCAGTGGTGATCAAGGGAAACAGTCGATTGGATATTCAAACAAAAACAAACGAGGTAATAGAAATTATGACATCATGGTGTAAAGCAAATAAATTAACAATATCCTCCGAAAAAACGAAATATATATTATTCAAAAGAAAACTAAATTACAATAGAGGACCTTTAATTAAAGTAAATGGTAAAACAATTAAACGAGAGAAGTATCTAAAATACTTAGGACTAATTCTGGATGAAATACTTGACTTCAGAATGCACACAAGTATAACAAAAAGTAAGGCATTAAAAATTTCACACAAATTGGTTAATATAGCAGTAAACAATCTAAAAATACCAATGAAAGTAATACGCATTTACCATGATGTCATCATAAGAGCAATAGTGGGATAGGCGCTTATAGGACGACATCCGTCGAGGAACTCCAGGTCGCGCTGGCGGTCCCCCCACTACATCTCCAGGTTAAGAAGATGGGGGCCATGAACTGGATCAAAAAAGAAATTCAGGATAATGTCATTAACATCCTACATAGACCAGCTGAGATTAAAGCTGAAGTCAATTTAGCTATAAACAGTGCGTGGCACGAACTGTGGAATACAACTGAGAAAGGAAGAAGACTGTACTCCATTTTTCCGGATATTGAAGAGCGGAT
>JAGDQP010076387.1:0-10061 GCA_022664845.1 Lepisma saccharinum
TGGATTCAGCCTTAAATTCGAAATAAAAATAACTGCACCATCATGTAGTTCACTCAGTTACTAGCGGAGGGCAGTGATGGCCAATAGTAAACTAGATGCTTTTTAACTGCTTGAAAAAGTGTATAATTTAACATTCATTTATAACAGTTTGAGTTTACAGAACCAAGTTAAGTCAAATCATTTAAAGAAACAATGTGACAATACATTTCAAATAGAATTGATCCTCGCCTACATCTTTTATAATTCATCTTTCATTAAATTCTTCAACTATTTATTACCAAAATCTAGAATTAAAAACTCCCCTTGGGTTACAAAAAATCCCTTTGCTGGGGAAGACGAGGTAACTTTACAACTTGTTGCAATTTTTGTACAGAATTTTTTCTACCCAAAATTTAATTTTATTTTATATCACCTTTGTTTGGCTGGATATCAGGACAATATTTTTCACACAAATACGTTTCGTAATTCTGCGTATCATTGCAAGTCAGCGAATTTATAAGGCGTTTCAATATACCTATTTCTGAAAAAAGAAATGTCAGCTATAGACATGCGACAATACTTTTGTTTATAGCTTAAACGTATTTCAATTTGAATTTATTTAAGCTTTTAGGCAACTTTGGTTCAGGGCGAGTATTTCCACTTGGGGACACAAGTGAATCGAGTTCATGTAAGCTATAAGCCCCATTAGCTATATTCTACCCTTTAGTAGTTACATTTCGCATAGTACGTAAATTCCCGTAGTACTCGAATTCAATTTTAAAGCATCATGGTAAAAAATCATGTAAGATGCAATATTTTTATTTATAGCTATTACATTCAAGTTACAACTGCATTTAGTGAAAGTAAAAAATATCTAATTTATTTGACGGGGCTCGAACCACTGCCGTTAAAGATAAAAATAACTTTATTGACCGCGCCATAACCAAGTACGCCACGAAATCAATACAAGGACTCGCTTACTTCAACACTTATTAGTGTCATTAAAGAATGAGAATGCGTTCTACCTATTTGAGTCATTCTTGTCGTTAAAACATGGTTTTAGTGTTTAAATTTAATCAAGTTTGTGCTGCAAATTAATATATTCACTTTTCGTCAAGTAATTATGAATATTTGTCTTCCTTTCCTTGTTTTCTGTCGTCAGAAGTTCAGAGTAAGTCACTAGTACAACGCAAAACAAGAGATTCACTTTGATTAAGCACGCGACTACTACGTTCTAACTTTAGGCGCCACTATCGCACAAAATTCGTTTCTGAATACTACTTCACCTCGTCAGCTGTTACCCTCTCGTTAGTACAGAGTAAGAGTCGCCATACCCCTGGCAACCTTGTGTGGGTTACAGTGTTGCATGAGGGATAAAAAATGTCCCTCCAGTGTTGTCAGCTTTTCCCTCTTTTGTTGTAACTTGTGAACGCTTTGTGATATCACTTCCAAATAAATTCCATTGCATTTTTAGACCCTCAAAGAGCCTACCTAGTTATTTTCGTGACTTTTTTCAAGGGGACATTTCTTGTGTAAATAGCGATTGTAAATTTCCCATTCTTTCGGCGTCTCGTGTGGTAACACTGCTAATCGTAGTGAAACTTACTTTTGGCATTTTGTTAAGACCATATCCTATTTTCTTTTCGTGTAAATATTTTTGATCTAATGTGATCCGTTCAGCTACAATTCATTCCTCCTTTTTCCAACTTTGACCCTTTGTATCTCTCAAAGTTGGCAACACTGAGCATTTATTTTTGTATCATTGGTGGTATTTTGCTTCACAGCTTTATTTTACTTTAAAAGTTTTCGTAGTGCCATTTGAAAAAATATAAGTTTGTGCTGGGGTGGCAACACTGCTTATGTGACACTATTGTCGTGTACTTTGACAAGTGTCCCCCTTCCGTAGGTATTATATTACCTGCTCACATTTTTTATTTTCTGCTCCTTTTTCAAATTATTTTGGGCTGTCACTCGTCAGTGACTCACCCGGTATATATATATATATATATATGCTCTATCGCTTGTTGATGAAACATTAATTAGTTTAACGATGTTGGCAATTAATGACATTAACAAAAATTTACCTGTTACATGTTAGTATAGTAGAGGTTCAGTGAGAAAAGTTTCAACTTTCTCCCAATATTCCTTTATTTAAAAATATATATCTTTAAAATATTTGAAAATTTTGTGCATAATACTCCATAGTAGAACAACAATTAGCTTAGTGATGTTGATAAACAATAAAAGTACTACTAAAGAATTGTTGCTATGACATGCGGTAAGCGTAGAGATTTACTGCTAAAAGTTTCAACAAATTGTGGATGTTCTACTATTCGAAACCTGATGAAAGAAATATGTATAATTAATCACGATTTTGTTTTGTGTACTGATGGGTCACTCCATGTCAAATCAAAAAGGTGAAATGTCACCTATAGTTTCCGATTTTGATGAAATTTGGTACATTGATTCTTGGAAGGGCTCTTAGTATAAATTCCAACTTACAGGTTTCTAGGCCGCGTGTATCCGGGTTTACAGCGCTTCAAAGCTGGCACGTTTTGTCCTTAAATGTTGTCGCGACCGAATTTTATTTCTTAAAGTAATGCTTTATAAATTGTAAAAGAAAACGTGAGATGTTTCTTATGTAAAATTGATCAGAGAATCCAAATTTGATTTAAAAAAATGTGGTAGAGCCAATAGTGTTTGAGATATTGCTTTATGATCGCGAAAACAGCAGTATCTGAAATGGTGAAATGCAACATAATACCGTGAATATTTCAAAAAGGACACAAGATATTAAGAGACTTGTACAGCTATGGACAAAAAGATTGTCGCATGTGTGTAGCTGACATTCCTTCTCTCATAAATAAATATTTTGAAGCATCGTATAAATTCACTGACTTGCAATGATAAGCAGAATGGCGTAACGTATATGAGTGAAAAATATTGTCCTAATGTATAGCCAAACAAGGGTAATATACAATTAAATTAAATTTTGCGTCGAAAAAATTCGGTCCAAAATTCCCAACTAGTTGTAAAGTTCCCTCGTTTTTGCCCCGCAAAGGGTTTTCATTTTAACCCAATGGTAATTTTTAATTCTAGGCTTTGTTAACAAATTAAATACTTGATCAATTTTCCAATGAGTCCTGTATGAACGCCATGGTCACGCTACCCGACCACTTGGCATCCGAGCATCAGAGTTGTTGGAGAATCTGAATGCAGACCGCGAAACTGTTTGTCCTGTCTGTTTTAGTCTCCGTCCGCCGTGGACACTTGCCCACCCACGGATTGATCTTTCTTTTTCAGGTTTCAAGAAATCGGAGACCTCCATGATTGAATTCCAGCAACGTTTTCTTGCGTTGCAGAGTCAGTACCCACGTTTTACCTGTTTTACCGATGGATCAAAATCAGATGAATCTGTTGGATGCGCGTTTGTTGTAGATGGGGAAGCCCAGCAATTTTGTCTTAATCCCAAAGCCAGTATTTTTACTGCTGACCTATATGCTCTTTTAAAGGCTTTGGATTTTAGTCTTGTTCATGGTTTCAACCGCATCCTTGTCTGTACACATTCGAAGAATGTTGTTCAAAGCCTCGACAGTATGTATTCTAAACATCCGCCCGTGCAAGATATTCTATGTAAGACACACGCCATCTGCTCTGCCGCTGGTGAGGTTGTCTTTTCGTGGATACCAAGTCATGTTGGTATCCATGGTAATGAATTGCCAGACGAAGCTGCTCGTGAGGCCTCTTTAGGAGCTAACATTGATATTCAGCATGTCCCATTTCAGGACATGATGATATATTATAGACAAGTTACACGGAATGAATGGCAGCGACGATGGGATGACGTTGCTGTTAATAAGTTGGAAGAAATTAAGGTCACTGTTGCTCCATGGAAATCATCTTGCCGAGATAGTAGACGTGAAGAAGTCCTTTTATGTAGTCTACGTATAGGACATAGTCACTTGACACACGGATACCTGCTACGACGATTGGATCCACCACATTGTAATCATTGAAATGTGGTTTTAAGTATACGTCACGTCTTTTTAGATTGTCCCGGATATAATAATCTCAGACAACGTTAAAGCATCCCGAATGACATGGCGTCATCGTTAGGGGATGAACCAGGCATGTTGCGGAGAGTTTTTAGTTATGTTCGTGAGACAGGTCTATCTCCCTCTCTTTGAGATGATTATGTCCCTTAGCTGTTAAGTTTTATGTATTACAATTGTTTTATTTTGTGAAGGCCCATTTACAGCCTTCACGTTGATAACTTATGCTAAAGACTATACATCTTTAGTTTTTACCACTATTCTTTCTGTTTCTGAAGACAGTTTACATCTTCAAGTTTTATATGATTTTATAATTTTAGTTAACAGCTATTTTTAGACATGACAAAGATAAGGGGCTTCCTCCGTATCGGGACGGGCGTAAGTCATAGTGCTGTTACCGCCCATAGAATTCATTTTATCTTAACTTGATCAACTTAATGAAGACAGAATTATCTACGACGTAGATGAGGATCAATTGTATTAAAAATGAATTACCATATTTGTTTCTTTAAATAATGTAACTCAATTTCGGTTCCGTAAACCCAAACTGTTATAAATAAATGTCAAATGAGATACTTTTTCAAGAAGTAAGAAAACATCTCATTTACTCTTGACCATCACTGCCCTCTGTTAGTAACTGAAAGAACTACATGATTTGTCCAGTTATTTCTATCGTATTTCAAATTTAAGTGTGCAATCAGGGCATATATTAATGAATTGTTTTAATTTTAAATAACTTATAATAACAATATATATTTTATCTTGTCAGATTTGCTAAAACCGTTCTTCGATACCTTGCGTTAAAAAAAGAGTCATCTTGAAACGTTTGTTGGATGGTTAATAATATAAAACTGTCATTTCTTATACATTTCTAGAATTCAGGGTGATGCCAATCTAGCGTATTAGTTTTGGGCAACGGTTCACAAACATTTGACATGTTGAGAAATGTGTCCGTGTAGATGCATTTTCGAACGACCAGGGATTATTTAGGAGGTGGGGGTAGGTATGGACTCCCTCTCCCGAAATTCGGATATGTTTTTAGTAATATTAGTATAATTGTTTGGCAAAATTATATGCATTTTACGTAAATTTCACACACACACACAGACCTCGGGCTCTCCTTGTGGAGGCGCTGGTTCTGCGTGAAACCATATTCTAGATATGTGCCTGCCTTAAGCAAGCGATTTTCAACGGCAGGTTCGCGAAAGTATTTTACCAGTTTCAGGCAAAGTTCTGTTTATCTATTTGTTGAATCTGGAAACATATTTTTAATTTTCTTTCTGCAACAAATGTGTAGGTTAAAAAGATATTATGCCAACTCTCGAACTCCAATAAACTGCAAATCCCAACTATTGCAGAGCTCCATACATCAGTGGCGGCGTAAGTCAATCTGGGGCCGGGAGCAAGTCAGTTTCATTGATGCCCGTTCACGATAACAATTGTGAGCTGACGCTGCTACTGTTGGCGTAATATTTATTTTTCCGTTATTTGGAGCCCCGCGGGAAAGCTCAGTTGCCAAGACATATTTTCTCGCTCACTCGCCGTAACGTAAAAATGGTTTCTTATGCTTATTAGCTATTACTGTCAAGCGAACAAATGAAGAGTTCTGAGACGGCATAGCTGTTACTTCACCGACCACCATTCATGTGCTTCATTGATTAATCTTAACAAGCGATTCGCTTGTGTCGGTGACCGGCAGGGGCACCGCTAGCCCCTCTCACACCACCACTGCCAGGGATATCTAGTTACCTCCGTAACTCGAAAATTTTCCGTAATGACAACAAATGTGATGTGCCTACAAAGATGCAGTAACGACAAACCTGTGATGGCAAGCAAACAGCGTTGAGAGTGTGTATTTTCCAAAAATCCCAGATTTGTGAATTACTAAATTATTGCCAATAAATATTTTTCGACATAGAAGTAGCTAGTATTGTAACATTACTATTGTGTAGGAAATTATTTATTATTATTATTATTATTTCCATGTTGCGTATACATAAATACATTATTTTCCATTGGTAAACTAAATGAATTAGTGCCAACAAAGGAACGTAGAAGTAATCTTCAAATTCATCAAGAACGGAAGCATGTAGAATCAAGAGCAAGTTGCGACTATACAGAGTATCGTGGGCTTTGCGGTCCCTGGAATTTGAATCGTGCGCTTCACTATCAATCTACCTATTATACCGTCAGCGATATCTTAACCAGTTAAATTCATTAACGATATTACATCTTAACTGTGTATTCAGCAAAATCACTCTGTCTCTTGGTAGTCTGAGGTCCCGCAAGGCTTAACCTAAGGTAACAGTTTCGATTCTGGGACCCGCTTTCAAAAATTCCCCGGAAAGAAGCAATAGTATCTCGAATTTTCAAATGCAGTGCACACATAAAGGACGAGCAATTAACGCAGAAAACACTAAATAAGGAGAACGATCACGAACGGAAGGAAAAACGGGAAAATATTACCTGATTTTAACTAATCCGCTTTCTCTCTCTGCCGCTTCTCGGCATTAATTCGTATTTGTGCGTGACATTTGCGTTGATTTATATTACTTTCTGTGCGAAGTTAGTTTACCACATCAATATGTATGTGAAACTGGAAAAAATTTCTAGTATTTCTCAAATTCAATTAGGAGTTGCCGTAGCTCAGAGCTTCTGACTGCGATTATGGCGGCCCGCGTTCAAATCTCGGCTAGGACTTTTCTCGCACGCATCCATCTATAAAAGAGACTGTCAAAGTGTTCTTGTTATTTTGGGGCACCATGGGTGGTGATGTCCATTGTGAGGGAAAAGTAATGCTCGCTGCCTTATAATCAAGAGGTCCGGGTTCCATTCCGGGTAGGGGCATAAATTATTCGGAGCCACGTTGCGTCATCTTTTCTTTCGCACGCCATCTTTTTCCTGTGGAAATCAATGGCAAATCACCATTAGTTCACAAAACCGATTATCACTGTCACTTGTTAATGGAACTTAGTCTTGTGAGTGATTAGACAACAAATCAAATCAAAAGTAGTCACGCTTAAATTAAGCACCCCACCTCACTTCATGCCGTGGATCGAGAATATTCGGAGCTTTACCTTCACATGCCCCATTTGCCTTTAACCACGCGTACGTATCGGACAGGGGATACCTTTGCCTTTAGCCAAAATGAATCTCAAATTCTAGTTGCTAGCTCCTGAAATGAAACTAGTAACCAAATCTACTTTGACCTAACCAGGAATATGCAACAAGCTTCTTCCATATATTTAAAAATAAGAAAATATAAATCTAGTTATTAGTGATACTAGGTTTAACTTTAGAATTTCACTATGCATCAGTATTCCAGGCTGCAAAACTCACGCTTGCCTGTATTTCGGTCAAAAATGCAATGTCTCAAAACGCACGCCACCTTTCCTAGTCGGGTGGTCCTGATTCGATGCTTGACAACTGCACATACCTTTCCATATTTTTAAAGAACTTTACATTTTCTTTCTTTCTGCTTAAAATATCCCTTGTTATTCTTTTAAATTTTTAGACATTTTACTAATTCATTGACGTAGGTTGGAAAAGTCAGTATTATTTTCATTATACGTAATTTCAAAAATTTATGCGCTTTACAGAAATATGTTTAATATTTTTATTATCAAAGTCGCATTGATTTCCCTTCAACATCTGTTAGTGTTGTGGTGCCATCTCTTAGTGTTCTGCCGAACTACGTGATTGTTTTCTAAGGGTTCGACGCTTACATAAGAGAGTATATACAAAATAGCATAATGCACGCAACACTAACTCCATCTATTAATGATGGCGTCAATTAGATGTTCGTGACAGAAATAATGCAATAAGTCAATTCATCATATTGGTTAAAATTGATCATTTTTTCTAGTTAGACATTCTAACATATTTCTTCTGTTTTCAATATGTTCTTTCATTAATAACAAAAGAAGCCTTGTTGAATGATCTGTTCTATGGCTTTTACTCATAAAACCAATTTTTATGGCGAATTTCAGCCGAAGTTTGAGGTTGACGTACGCAACTGATTAATTGATTATGCTTTTTTAAATCCAATCTATCCACAAATAGTCATGCCAAATTTCAGCCTTTTAGTCCAACGAGAAGTGCTCGAAAGCCGCTGAAAGGGAAGACATACAGAAGCGTCTGGGGGTTTATAGGAGTATGTAAATTTTATTTATACGCTTCAAAATTCCTCATGCATTTTATTTATACCCGAACAATTTACCTCTACGCAAGAGATATTTAACGTGCCATGAACTAAAAAAAGCATTAAAATCCTGCAAAATACTGAATGATAATTTAATGTAAAAACCAAAATGTCAAAAATAAAGACTAAACAAACAAAGCAATTATATAATATTTGTTATTTATTAACGTTCTAGAAGTTTAAAACCCTCAACTTTGTTGTGAAAACAAAGGATATTGAGAAGAACTCGTTCTTAAGAGCCTGCTTGCTCTAATGGATAGAACGTTGGATTGCTAGTAGTGAGGCATGGGTTTGATTCTCAGGTTATTTTTTACTTCTTTTTTACTTATAAACAATTGTTCCTCTCTCAACATTTAACAAAATTCACAGAAATAGCTTCTAAACCTAAGCTTAATTTTTCTTTTGTAGTTTTCAACATTCTACAGAACTCATAAACACAGGTAAGACAAGTCATATTAGAATCTTGTTTCATTATACGCATTATCAAAACTTTAGGCACTTCACGGAAATAGCTTAGAAAAGTCACGTTAGAGAGGATTTGTTTTATTTTATTTTTCTTCCCTTTTTTTTAAATTTCTACGTGATACAAAATTACACAAACTCTCTCCGTGCTGACGTAACTTTGACTTGGAATTACTTCGGCGACCGACTCGCTGGCTTTACGCACTCACCATCTATCTGGATTTTCGGCATATTAGCAGTTTGTAGTAGTAGTATTAGCAGTCAGAAGGATTAGCACTATTAGTATTTATTGAATTAGAAGTAGCAGCAGCAGAAAAATGTTAGAGCTGCGATTCTACTTACAATCGCAAAGGATCGGTCCCTTGATAGCATTTTAGCCATACAAGCATTATCTTTTATAAAATAGGATGGCATCACTGATAACTGCAGTGCTTAGTTTCGAAAAATTCCCAGTACTTGTGCCGAATAATGTTTATGCCAAGTTTGTCGCAGCTAGGTGTAGCTGAATGGAAGCAATTTAAATAATTCATTTTTTTTAATGTGCTGGCAATACTGAACTACTACACCAATCAAGACTGTTTATGTGACTCTGAGCTAATCTAACTAAGACCTTTTGAAAGACACATAATGAATGTCTCTACAGCTTATAGTTCAAGACATATATTTTGCCATGAAATGACAATACTGACAACGGGATTCCTGAGGAGCGGGAATCGCCGTGGTATGTTCTTACTGAGTCAAATAATGTTTATGCCAAGTTTAGTGCTGCTATGACTAAAATAATGAAAGCAATGTGAAAAAAGATAATTTTATAGAAAATAGGCTGGCAACACTGGTAAGTGAATTTCTCGGAAGCGTATGCTCTCTCAATGTATTTGTATTGCGTCGAATAATGTTTGGTGCAGCTAGTTATAACTGAATGGAAACAATTTTAAGAATTGATTTTTTAGAAAATGGGCTGGCAATACTGAATGACTGCACCAATCAAGACGGTTCCAGGGGCTCTGAGCTGGCTTAAGACATTTCCGAGAACATCTCAAGCATCTCTCTACACCTTGTAATTCCTGAGATTTCCACGGACGGACGGACTGATACCATGAGTAGGAATTGAAGGTCCATTTTGCTATAGCTTTGCTATTAAGGGACCTAAAAGCAGTGGTAGCCGCAGTAGTAGTAGTACTTAGTGGTAGAAATAGTACATAGAGCCTACATCACATTAGAAAATAAAGTCTGTAAGCCTTCACTGTTCAACTTTTTAACAATAGTCAACTATGGAGGATGATAATATTTTAATTTCAGCGTTGGCCGCTCAACGGATTCTTCTGGAACCAATTTGACAATGCAATGCAATCTGAAATTCACTGTCA
>JAGDQP010076388.1:0-10061 GCA_022664845.1 Lepisma saccharinum
ACCATATTAATCTGGTAAGTTGCACTTTCGTTCAGGTGTTTCCATTATTCTGATAAGCATCTGTAGATGCCCTGCAAAATAACACCGATGTCTTAGTAGAAGCGTGCGATGAGATAGATCTACAGGTAAAAATTGAGAAAACAAAATACATAACAAGCCGAAACACAGGGAATAACGGGAATATATACATAACAATTAAGAATGAGAACGTAGAGAAAGTAGACAAACTTAAATACTTGGGAGCATATATAACGAACAAAAACGAGGTAACGGAAGAAATAAAAAATCTTAGCATCAGGCAACGCATGTTTCTACTTAGTCCAGAAACTCCTAATCTCGCTATTAATATCAAAGTTGAAATTGAAAATATACAGAACGGTTATTCTGTCGGTAATACTTTATGGTTGCGAAAGTTGGAACATAGAGATGAACATAAATTACGAGTGTTCTTGAGAAAGATATACAAGCCGAAACGGGCCGAGTTGACTGAGGAATGGAGGAGACTGCACAATAAACAACTACACGGACATACGACTCACCCGATGTTAAGAATAATGAAATCGCGACGACTAAGATGGGCAGATCATGTAGTTCGGGTCGGATGGGGGGAAACGAACCATCGTGGTTGGTAAGCCGGGGAAAAAGAGACCGTTCGGAAGATCGAGACGACGTTAGGAGGATAATATTGGAAGGGATCTTCAAGAAGTAGGTGTTTGTGATGAAAACTGGCATGATCTTGCTCCGGATAGAATCCGATGGTGAACGTTTGTTACTGCGGCGATGAACTTGCGAACGGAAGTGTTTCCTTTGTAATAAAATTAAGATTTAGTATCCCTCCGCCGTAGTGACACAAAGAAAGTAACTCGCAAAATGGATATCATTTCTTTTGTGAGTCGAATTCTTACGTCACTCGTGTATTTATCCCGGAGGAGTTTTCGTACTGATATTACTTATTTTGTAAGGCTGCCTATTAAAAAGAATAGCAGTCTTCGTACAAACGATAAATTTCGGTGTTGACCCAGCATCGTGAGGATAATTGGGGAGCTGCTGTGAATAAAAGATAGTGGCGATCACAGTGAGAGCTTCGGCTCTCTTCTCTCAGCTCGTCTGCTCAGCGTGGGATCAGTAGACCAACTCCTCCCTTCGGGGAGAGGCCTCATCCACTAGTGGATTGAATATGGCTGTGATTTATTATATACAGGGTGGTAAGGTTACGGACCGACAAACTTCGGGAGGTGATAGTACAGTGAAAAATAAAAAAAAAGCTGGGGCAACGGGGGGGGGGGGAATTCCGAAGCGTTACGGAGCTACAGCCTGCCGAAAGCGTGGGAAAATGAACTTCAGAGCGGATTATTGCGAAGACGAAAAATCGGAGAGTAGGCGGTTGAGAGTAAATTAGAGGAAGTCACACCCGGACTATCCAAAAATGCTACAAGCAGGGCGCAAGGGATTCCCCAAAGGAAGTAGGGGATTCCCAGAAAGTCTTCGAAAGGACCACAAATGGGATGAGTTGCCAACAGGTAACAATAATTCATTGCCAGGACATCGATATCTCAACGAGAATTAATGTTATGACCATTTTAATAAAATAATGCGTGGTTGCATATCGTACAGGGGTGATAATTAAAGACAGTCAACGAGCGTTTGGCTTATTTATTAGCAATGAGAGAGACTACGAGTATCCAGTTGGATGGTGGTGAGTACGCATCTCAACAGCTGCAGTGTAGTAAAAAAAGACGTCCTCGTTGGTCGAATGGTCAGTTCTATCACAGTGATCAGTGCGTCCGTGATGTCACAGTAGTCTTACATTGAAGCCCGACTGGAAAAGAATCAGGTGTATGGTTAAAACGTAACAGCATGCAAAGGATGGACGAAAGGTATTAGTTAATGAAGAGGCACGTTCGGCTGGTTAGTAGAAAGAACGCAATGTAATACAGCAGCCAAAGAAGGATGATATGGAAGAGAGAAAAGAAACACGCGTGTGTACTAGAAATCATGTGAAATCATTTATATTCAGACTGTTAATAAAGCCCGTTCTATTAATCTCAAAATCATTGATTTTAAGTTACTTTCTGCTTTTTGATGAGTGTTTCCTGTTACTAAAACCATAGACCTCATAATAGATAGACTTAACACGCTTCCCCATTTCTGGATGCGCATAGGTTTTCGTTCAGAGCACATGATTTTGAATTCATCCGCTATATAGCTCTGGCATAGACCTCAATAGAATATGACGTCTATGCCAGAGTTATATATAGCCGATGAATTCAAAATCACTTGCTCTGAACAAAACCCCATTAGTTTTAGCGCAGCCAGAAATGAGGAAGCATGCCAAGTCTATCTATTATGAGGTCTATGAGGTACGCTAACATTTACATCATTAGCGTACAAAACTACATTTTCTGAATCTATGAATTTGGATAAGTCGTTTACATACAATAGAAATAACATCGGCCCTGAGCAACACCCGTATTAATTTCAGCCACTGAGGAATGGAAAGCCATGCTTCTTTCATCAAGTCCTAGAGATTTGTACTATCTGCTTTCTATTACTCAAGTACGATAAAAACAATCATATTAAACACCTCTGATTCGATACTGATATAGTTTTATTAATAAAGTGATGCACGTTGTCAAATGCCGTAGAAAATCTGTAAATACACATATGTCATGGTGGCTTTTATTTAAGACATCTGAGGGTTTTTTTTTTTTTTTAATGTAAAGTTAAACAGTACAGTATCGTTTTTCTGAAAGCCATGTTGACAGCGGGAAATCAACTTGTGTGTTATTTAGAAGTGCCAACATTACGTATTCTCATTCTACATGTAAAAGGCTCAATTATTGATCCTTAATGGAATCATGGGAGTATTGAGTTTTATTTTAACTACTTTCGATAATTGCAATTTGGTGTGGAAAGAGCTAATAAAAGTGACATAACCCTATGTATCGGCTTATGTTCCTGGCTTTTTGTTTGCGTTAGCGTTATTTTTATTATGAATAAAGTCGAGAAAGTCACCTATAAGTTTGAACTTTACTCTGGGAAGCAAACTTAAGCGGATAAATGTGTCCTATTCATGTCACTATTTTTTTTTTCTCTTGAGTTATAAGAATTCTTGATTTTGATGATACCTGTTGTTTGTGGTTTAACATATATTTTTTTTCTATTAATGGGACTAGTTTAACCAGTAATTTTACGGCATAACGTATTCTGGAAAAGGTAACGTACAGTCCTTTCATTGTTTCCTGGAAATAAGTGACTCATAAAATATAATGTTTGTGTGTTTTCTTCAGCTGGTCAAGATTTGTTAGCATCCCACGTTGTTGTCTACAAATGTGGGTTATAGTTCATGGGTGGAAGTTTCTTGTTTTTTTTTTAGGTTTTTAACCCATTTTTTCTGTCCTCATCTTTTTCTTGATATTTCCTTGTATTTCCTCCCAAATTATAAACTGCTAAAGCTATTTTATTTTTCTCGGTTCATCCCACTTCCTTTTAGGCTTCAGCAGCAAATGCTGTGAACCCTTATACGCCTGCTCGGTCCGTCTGTCGACAACTTTCAACTGAGGAACTACTAGAGCTAGGAAGGTGGTTGAGGTGTCTTTGGAAAGGTATCAGCAGTGTGCGAATCAATGGGGGAATGCCCGGGATTTCCCCCCCTGGCAAGTAAGTTTCCCTCCCTGACAAATTTATTTTTCGTCCCTGACAGGGATAAATTTATCCCCCCTAGAAGATATTTCGATCAAGATTAGATAGAACATCGGAACAATTTTATTTGGCAGAAGTTGAAATTATTTTAATACAACGGTATATGAACTTTTGCTGGCAGTTAAGAAGCCTATTTGGAAGTCATTTCTTTTGTGATGTTTATGAAATAGCTTAATGTGAAAGATTTAGTATATTTGATTTGGTAACCTCCTATTGGAAAATGGGACTCTCTTTCCGCTGGTCTAGTGGTTACCGTCGCTGACTGCTGACTGTGTGGTTCTGTGTTCGATTCCCGGCTCTGCCAAGAGGTTTTTTCCCAAGCGAGAGGGTCTAGAACGGTGCCCAAGCCCACCCACCATGGTGATGCACTTGGGGAGCTGC
Source organism: Lepisma saccharinum (assembly GCA_022664845.1). Classification (NCBI taxonomy): domain Eukaryota; kingdom Metazoa; phylum Arthropoda; class Insecta; order Zygentoma; family Lepismatidae; genus Lepisma; species Lepisma saccharinum. The sequence goes on from JAGDQP010076388.1 coordinate 4,084, forward strand.
CGTGAATAAAAAAGACAGTGGTGATCACAGTTGAGAGCTTTGGCTCAACTCTCCCAACACGTCTGGTCAGCGTGCGAGCAGTAGACCAATTCGTCCCTTCGAGAGAGGCGTCATCCAGTAGTGGATTTGAATATATATATAACTATAACCTTTTGAAATCCGTGCGTTATGTTTTATCCCGCCCCGCCCCCCCTGGCTAAAAAGTTTAATTCGCACACTGGGTATCAGCAAGACGAGTCCATACCCATATCATTCGTCCAGATCACATTAGCGGTTCCCGAGTTTCGGGAAGAGGAATTTCAACTTTGGAGCTACTAAGACAGGGAAGGGGATTGAGGTGTCGATGGGAAGGTCTCGGCAAGGCGAGTTCGAACCGGTATCATTCATCCAGATTGTAAGTCCGGTTCCGGAGTTTCGAGAGGAAAATATTTTCAACTTTGTAACAACTAGGGCTAGGAAGGTGGTTGTTGAGGTGTCTTTGGAAAGGTCTCAGCAAGACGAGTTCAAACCTGTATCATTCATCCAGATTACAGGGGCGGTGCCCGATATAGGGTCAGTTTACATCTTTAGAACTACTAGGACTAACAAGGTGGTTAAGGTGTCGTTGGAAAGATCTCGGCGCAATTTTTCCAATGGAACATTGATCATATTAATAGGATGTTCGTTTCTGAGGGTTGGCGGTAACTTATATGCATAGTCCCCCGACTGGTCTCCGCCAAACGTTTTATTATTATTTTAGATGGATGGGTTTGAATAACTTTACCAACTTCAAAATCTTAACATGTAAGCTTTCTTAATGCTTACGCAGTATAGGTTCTAAGCCCCATAACGTTATAGTATAATTTACAAGCAGGAGGGTGGTGTGTATACTGAAGCACTACCATTTTAACTAAATTAAAGTTATGCATTAAATCAAAGAAGCAGCACTATATAGCGAGAATAAAGACATCATTAATAGTAGAAATTTGTTTTAATTCCTTTTATTCTTATCGAATCAACCACATAGCGAGATTCACATAATATAGTAATGCTGATGCTTTCTTTGATCATACTTCAAATACACTAATTCAAATAGTAGTAGTCAGACATTCCTTTTTTAGCCTGTGCAGCAAAAGCTGAGAAGCCTTATGTCACCGCTCCATCTGTCTGTCAGGTTTCAACTGAGGAAGTACTAGGGCTACGAAGGTGGTTGAGAAGTTGTTTAAAAGGCCTGATCGAGACAAAACTGCATGTCTGTCCGTCCATCAACGAATTTTAACTCCGGAATTAATAGCGTTATGAAACTGGTTGAGGTGTCGTTCGAAAGGTCTCGGCAAGACGAGTTCAAAACCACATAGATATTCCAGATCGGCTAATCGAGTCTCCCGAAATAAAAGGAGGGATCATTTGCTCATAGTAACTAATAGGGACAGTCGACAAATTCCAAATCAAGAACAATTAGGTCTAGGAAGGTGTCGTTGTAAAGGTACAAGACGAGTTCATACGTGCGTAGATCATCGAGGTAGAAAGAGCTGTTCTCGAGAGGGAGAGAGAGAGGACATTCGAACTTTTTCATAGTAACTTATTGCAACAGTCGACAACTTTCAGCTCATAAACTACGAGGGCTAGGAAAGTGCTTGAGGTGTCATTCGAAAGATCTAGAGCTCTAGGCGAAACATTTCCAGCTGAAACTTGGCGGTACAATGTTTGCACAGTCTCCCGACCATTCTCCGCCTCACTTGTATATAATGGCCATGAATCTTAATCAAACTAATATGGTTAAATCCTTCAGATAACAAAATCAACAGTTCTCCTAGAACTCTTTCACAGACTAATTAGACCAGCTTCTATCTCTATCTCCATCTATACCCTACCCCTTTCTTAAGCCCAAAACAGTGCTTCTGTTCAACAATTGCAAATGTAAACAGAACTTAATGGTGTTTTAGAAACCTGACCTGACCTAACCTAACCCAACAGACACATCTTCCCTCAATCCACTCTAAATAGAAAATCTGGACTATTACATTTTGTTTGCTAAAGAGCTCCAAGCAAATCAAAATAAAAAGTAATTTAAAAGTGCAATAACTTTCTGGAAGATAGTGAAAATATATTGAAGATAATCAAAACATAAGAGGTTCCTACAATTTTAAAATAGCAAAGTTGAAATGTCATTCCTTAATTACTAGAAATGAAAATTTATCTTCCAGTTTGTGTCTAGGTGTTAGATCTTCCGGTTTGTATGTGAATAAAGTCATAGATGTATGTTCATAGATATTTTTTCCATCCCTTTGAAATACTGAAGGTAGGAAAACGGTAGTTTGAAGCAATGCACGTTGCTTTAACACTTAAGGTGTTCTTTCTTTTTGTCTTGTTCATTGTATTGGGAACGTGCTGGGAACGTTGGTGGCCTTCGATTACTTTTTATTCTTTTCTAAATTCCTCTCATCGTCGTTTTCTTTGTGATGGTGGCCCCTTTTAGTCCAGAAGCACAGCATCATCTCTTATCCGTGACGCCACGTGCAGCTCCAAGGAACAAACCGAACAATGCGCTTTAAAGTTGGAGGATCGACAATCATTTTTCTCTTTACCTGTGTTCACAGTTTATGAAAACAGTGTTTCAATCTCTTAAGTGCAAAAATGTTTTGTGGAACAACGCTGGTTTTAGACAAGTTCTACTTCCGAAACGTAAATAAAAACATTTTTGGTTGTCATTTCAGTGTACTAAGAGGCCGCGGTGTCTCAATGGTTAGAGCGCTCACCTCTGGCGCTTGGGGTCGTCGGTTCAAATCCTTCTCGTGCCATGTGGGCTTTGTAGACGAACACCGTGTGCGTGGGTTCTCTTGGTGTTTCCTCCCACTTTCTTCATTCCACCAATCATCACATCATCCATCCTGCCTGAGCCAAAGTTGCCTAAAGGCCTTAAAAATTAAATTCAAAATTGATTGCACTAAAAAAGTTCTTGTCCCAGGTGAAATTGAGAATAAACGCAAGTTCAGGGCGTGTATCCTGCTACCTTCGAACGATAACGTGACCTTCACTGGATGTTTCCATGTTTTTCCTCTGTTTAGCCAGACGAATTTCGGGATGGTATCGAGACTGCCCCTGGTCGATACAATTCCCATCAACGGAAGAGTTGTTGACGAGACATGTCATCCCTCAGATGTGTTGAGAAAACAAAAATGTGTACTGACCTCAGCGTATAAGTACAAGGTGATTAGTTACGAGCGAAGCGAAACAAACAAACTGTACTTCTCAAATTGTACTATCCTACGTAAGCGACTATCGAGCCACGCGAAACGAACTTTTTTTTTTTCAATGACTCTAGTAGCTAGAAGAAAAAGGTTCAGTTCTATGTTGCTTCGCCCGAATCGCTCGCAACTGATCGCTCACGCAGGTAAGATATCCTTTGTGGAATGCGCACGCGCCGTGAACTGTGCATGGGGGATGTGGAAGTAGCATTCCACATATTCTCAATCTACAGCACGAGGTGAAAGGAGGTCACTCCCATGCGTGATGCCTTTGCCTCCCAAGGTGCCATGAGTACCAGTGACATTGTGATACTAAATTTGTTAGGAGGCTCAGTGCATCTCATAGCGCCACGCATGGGAGCACTGGAGAAAATTTTCCAGCGCCCTGACCGGGACTTGAACCTAGGCCACCAGATTCATAGTCATACGCGCTACCGCATACGCAGGACAATATCTAATAAAGCATGCTCCCAGAAAGAAAAGAATTTTAATTCTTCCTTTTGCAGACTAGAAAATAAATATAATTATTAACGTCTTCTAGGTTGTTTTCTTTGATCCGACACGACAGCGTGCAGCCAATACCAATGTTAGCACTTCATCCCTGCTTCTTGCACACTTTAAATGAATAAACTGTTCATCACATCAGTACTTTCTCCCTTCCGATCACTATTTGAAAGGCATTTTGTTCACATTTTTGTAGGCGTCTCAAGAAGTAGTTTAGGTTGCCTGGAAGAGAGAAAAAAGTTAGCGGGAACGGTAATAGAACCTGAGTGGTCTCTCTGATAGCCTATTACTTTAACCAACCGAGCTACGAAGGTCTGTAATTTGTCACCTTTCTCGCTGTAGAAGTTCGATGCGTAAACGAACGCATCGGAATTCGTTAGCACATATTGTGCACGAAATGTACAAGTATACTTCCAAGTGTTCAGAAATGACCTATCTTAAATGTACAAGAAATGCACATTTAGTCCACGAGGTAGCTCAGATGTTAACGAGCTCCATTTTTGTGCGCGTGGTCAGAAGTTAAATTCCCGCTGAGGTCCATCGAACGGAATTGTTTGGAACTCACTTTACCAAAAACTGTAGGTCCATTCCTTAATAGCTCACCAGCTCATTTAGGATGTTAATAACAATGCATCTAATCAAGTGCACTTCTTTAAACAAAGTATGCAGTGACTTCTTAATTATTATTTTATTTGTGGTTTTTGACATCTCAGACTCAGGCCTTTATAGGATGGGGAAAAGGATATTTCAAGATAATCCCACCACCTAGTTGTAAGTACCATCCCTGTATTTGCCTGGTGCGACAAGACAAAGTATGGAAAAACTTCAATCAGGATTGATGACCGCTTGGATCGTTCCCAGAACCTTGCGATTTACCAATTGAGTTACGGCCACTTGGTGGGCGTATATTGAGGTAGTGGAGTCGAATAGTTCGGGCCTAGCCCTCCTTACCTCAAGCTAGGGATGTCAAAAATATCGATATACCAAACAGTATCAGTATACTTAACAATATTGTAATATAGAAATACTGAATTCCTCTGAAATTCTTAAGAAAATAATACTAAACTTATATTGACGAAGTAACATGACAGAGCTGAAACCAGGTCAGTTTTGGTGATCCTGTCTGAGAACTTAATGAGCTCTAGTTATGTAATTTTCGTGCTCTGGGGATTAACATCTATCTTGGTCACCCCACAAATACAAGGAAAAAAATCAAATGCTCTACTTTGTCATCCGGGTGACGAGAGTTAAATTGGGTCAGGCCGGGTCCCAAGCTCCAAAATTTGACGTACTGTTTGCTATAATCACAATCATTCTAGTGTTGATTGGAGAGTAGGGATGACCAAACGGATCCAGATATCGGATATCCGGATCCGAGTTTCGGATATCTGGGGCATGGACACATCATCATAGTCTTTCCTAGTTCGTACATATTTTGGAGGATTTTTTCGGCTACCAAACGATGCCTTATTTTGGTTACTTTTACTCTTCATTTTGGAGTATTGTGAGGGGGGAGAGAAAACTGAATCATAGAGAGAAGAAATTGCTGAGTTATACATGAATTGTAAGAGTACTGCTATTGAAACCAGTCATATAATAGTCTGTTACTAATATATATATATTGGAGTGACAAAGGGAAACCAAATAATCGACAGCACCTGCTTGTCTCATCAAACCTCCCCCTCCCCCATCGCCAGCCGTGACTAGCCTTTGCCCTGTGTGCGCTGTTAAAAGGAATGCCCAAAAACATGTCCTTCTCCCTACCCTTTTAAGCATGCAGCGAGGTAAAAAACATACGAAATCCTTTCCCAGATTACGTAATTAGCTTTTGAGAAATAAAGCATGTATTTTAGAAAAAATAAAGAACGTTAAGAAAATGTTCTGTCAACTAACTTTGGACAAAAAACAATAACAATCAACTACACAATTCTCTATAAAATATATTTTTCGAGTTTCAGATACATTGAATTAAATTTGCTCTATTTATTTATGGTAAATTATGAAAGGCCAGTACCTTCCCCATGCTCTGCCTACCTCATCCCGGCCTCTTACCTCTCTTCTCTCTCTCTCTCCGGAAAAGAAGGAAGAAGCAAAGGGAAAGAGAGACAAAGTAGTGCAGTAGAATAGTGCCAAAATATTTCATGACTGGCTACAAGTGGGAAATTTTTCAGCATAAAATCACACTTGAAGGAAGTCTAAAAAACGCCCGGACACAAGCTGGTAGTGACGTCGTATGGCCGCAGTGAC